>BPLR01006166.1:0-69661 GCA_021605095.1 Caerostris extrusa
CGCCCAACGCTCTACGGCCATATTGAGCCAGGAAACCTACGGCTGGATTCCGAACCACTACAGACATCCATGGCACCGCCTAGACTCGAACCCGAAAGTATCACCGAGTGTTAGTCACTCGCCATGAGGCTCCAATAAACATTTTAAAGAGTTTAAATAGTAAACAGTGTTATGAAGAATAAATTTAAATAAGATAATTTATGGTTCTTTAAATCAAATCATAAAAAAAGATGTAAAAGTTATTTTACATCTTTTTTTATGATTTGATTTAAGGTTTTTATTTTACATTAGAACATGGAATCATAATATTTATTTTTTAATTATTATTATTTAAAAAACAAAATGTATTGTTTTAATAACCTTTGTAAAATTAATTTTATTATTTAAATCAGAAATAAATTAAAAAATATTTCCTAGGTTTATCAAGACGTCTTGAAACTTATACTATTTATGAAAAATTATTTAATTTCAAAATAATTTTAAAATTGCTCCTTTATTATTTTAATTTTTAGTTGAAATAAAAATACTCCTCAATGGTAATTGAAATGCAGGAAAATAATCAGAGCAGCATTAAATAGAAATTCTAATTCCCTCTTATAATTAGAGTTTATTAATTAAATTACTACATTAAAAAAACGACACCACCTACTTAACCAAGAACTTCCCATGTCATTCCGAGTTAAAGGTTGCCATGGCAACAGCGTGCTGAAAAGAGTAATTGCTAATTATTCTGATGTCCCGTTCTGTCATTCGCCGAATACAAACAAATTCTGCAGGCCGCAGGGCTGATAAGTCTGTCTGAAATTCAAGAAAAATGTGTTTTGCGGGTGACACTTGATGAAAATGAGGTTTGCATTCCTACATAAAGAACTTTTGAGTAATAGTGGTGTAAGTCAAAAAATACTAGTTAAAAATTAACCCAAACACGACTTACAAATTCAATCTTCAGTTCATACTGAGATTGAGTTAGGTTCTTTGCTTTTAGGGGATTCAGAGGTATAGGGAAAGAAAGGTTAAAGATCATTAAGTGGGAAGATTACTTTATTTTTATAAGTTTTAAATTGTATATTGTTAAAATAAATTAATTAAAAGTTTCATCATCATCACCAGTGCCGAAACAACCCCATGGTGGGCCAAAAAGGTCTGCATACTGGCAGATTTCGAGACAATAGATGTTTTCTTTTACGGAGTAGGGTTGCCAGCCTACGCTGCACACTCTTCGGCCATATTAGACTTGGGGGTACTGATGGCCGAGTGGCTAGCACTCTGACACTCGGTACCACAGGTATCGGGTTCGAATGCCGGCGGTGCCACGGATGTTTGTAGTGGTACGGAATCCACTTTAAACTGTAAGTCACTGGCTAATTAGCTTAAAGTGTGCAAAGAATGAATCATACAGGTAAATACCCTAAAGCCGTAGACCGTACCATAAACCGTATAACAAACATCCATACTATCGCGAGGATTCGGCACCGAGTGTCTGTAGCCTGTGGTACCAAAGGGCAGAGCGCCAGCCAATTGGTCATCAGGCAGCATGGAATTGGGATGTCTTTAAAATCTAGAGAACCTTTAAAATAGAAAAAATTGCAAACTTTTATTTCCGTCTTTTTATGCATATTGACTTAAGCTACTATTGAAATCGTTACTTCATGTAAAATTGAAGAATTTTTTTTTGATAAATATGGATGTTTTAGAACTTCCTTTATTTTTCTCGCACTCTTTCTCGCAGATAGCAGCCTTCTATGAATGAAGTTTTTAAAAACTGGCGTGAATATTTAATGACATTATGTACGGAAATATACAGAGAATCTTAAAAACATGTTTCTCAGATTTTATCAGTGAGATTTTTATTTCGTAAGATCAAATTGTTTTTTAAGAATTTTAGATATTCGATCTATTTGTTTTACGAATCTAATTGAAAGCAAATAAACGTATTTTTATTTTTAAAGAATCATATTTTCTTACTGAAAAATAAATTTGTACATTTTTTATTTAAATTAGCAGCGGCCTGATTAATTCTATAATTATTTTTTAAATTAATTTTATGCGTTTCCACTAAGTCACTATGGCCCTTAAAACAAAAAATGAATAAATGTAAAAGTTATTTTAAATAATAGAATCAAGGCTATAAATCATGGCTAGGATCAAGCCTTTGGTATTACAAGCTTCAGGTTCGAATTCTGGCGATAGTATGGATGCTTGTGAGTGGTTCGAATCCACGTTAAACTGTAGGTCCCAGTCTAATTTGCCTAAAGTGTGCACAAAATGTCCACAGAGCAAGAAGCCAAACCAAATTATATTAGTAATAGAGATATAATAAAGTCAAAATAACAAATCGCATTGGAAAACGTTTTCATGTATTAACATTCTTAGAATTATTTTTTTATTAAATATACACACTAGCTAATGTGACATTAATGGCCCATGCTATCATGAAAAGATGGTTCTTGTGGATGGTATTCATTAAACGGGTTTAAATAAAAAAAAAGTATTTAAACGAGTTCCTTTGAAAGCAAGTAGATTGTAGTGACTGTGATAGAATGTCTCAAGTTGGCTACTATGGCAAGTTTTCGTCAATGCCTTGTTAAAATGTTTCGGTTTTTTTTTTTTCACTATACGTGATTGCGGAGAAATTATAGTATCTCTGAAAGTACTAACGGATGTCGCTATTACTCTTCTCTTCCCCTCTTATTGCTATTTCCCTCTTGTTTTTATTGCTCCCGTGGTACTGAATCAGCAACAAATCTTTTTGGAGGAAATAGACATATAATAATATGAAAATCTATTAACTTGTTTATGAAAAATAAGTAATTTAAGTTAAAAAATATTATTTTTCGAATTTAAGTTTTTTCCTTAGATCTTGGAGTTTTATTAGTCTAATATTGGGATTTGATAATAATATCAGCAATATTGTTTGTAATAATGTGAATAAGCAGTTTGCATCGTCTGTCAAGTTGAACAGTAAGATTTTTCCTGGTTTTCTATAATACGACACGAAAATGCGAGGTAGTTATAATTTAAAATCCCCTCTAAATACATTCTCCTTGGTGTTCATTATACAGGGTATCTCAGCACCAAGTAAATCAGATATGTAGCCTCTAGATAAACGTTAATAAGATCTTTAATTCATCTACTACAGTGTCAGTGTGTGAACTAAAGAATCTTTTGTGAAGATAATCAAAATTCCCGCCCTCGTGCAACGCCATCTACATCTAGGAGGTATTATGATCCTTTAATACGTATGATAACATGCGATGAGATGTGTAGGTGTACGTTACTCCTCTTAGAAATTTGTAAACCTGGTTTTGAGATACCTTTGTATAATTATGACGAAAAGAATGATTATCAATGTACATATAAAATATATATTATGCTAGAAGATTTGGTGTGTTGCTCTACGGTCATTTTATGGACACTTTGGGCTAAGTAGACTGGAACCTATTGTTTAGCTTGAATTCCGAATCACTAACAAATATCCTTGCCACTCGAACCTGAAGCCTGTGGTACCAAAGGCCAGAGCGTAGCTATTGGGCACCAAACCGCTTGTACTAGAAGTACTGGAAGAAGAAAATTCTTGTTAGCAAACAATTTTTTAACATGATTTTTGAAGTGCAAATATACAGTATGACTAAAACGCTATTTTTATACAATCGTTGGAAACTGTCGTCCTGTAGATACTTTGAACAATATTCCACGATTTTATTTTCAACTTCAGAAGCAAAAATTCTCCCATTTTGATTCAGAGACAGATTTATGGCAGCCAGACTCGTTCTACATGGTATACAATTTTCTACTGATATATAGAGCTATTTGTGACCATATATAAATCGATACAAAAAAAATAAAATAAAATGAAATGAAATAAAATATAGATGGAAAACGTATGAAGTAAAAAAAAAGACTTTGTATCTATCAACTGTAAAAATTTATTTCAAATGGCTTAGGAAAATTGTTTGGAATTTAATTTTCTTTCAAAAAAAGGTAAAGCGTATTACTGCAAAAGCAAAAGCGAGATCCCTACAGAGCTTAATAAAAAGTGTTTACAATGCTCCTTTTTATGTTATTTGTCGTTCCGAAATAGCAAAATTGATTCGCAAACTGCATTTTTACCCATTGAATGTGCTTTAAAGAGAAACGTGATGTCTCAAATGGATGCTTTCTGATCGACTTCATCAAAAATGGCAACGATCTTTTTCGGAAAATAAAATGTCCCATTTTTATTTATTTATTTATATTTTTTGTGTGTTTTGTGTTTATCGTAAAGATAAAATAAAAAAAGATTTGCAAACGATGAAACAACAAGTGAAAGTTTTTTTCCCAACGAATGATAGAAACTCATTTAAATAAAATGTGTGTTCTTTTTTTGTTATTTAGTTTAATAAAATGTTACAGAGAATAATAGATGTAGAAACAAAATAAGTTAAAAAAAAAAAATCAGAAATTCAGGATTGAATTGTATTTTTGCATTTAATTTTTTGAGTAGGAGAAAAAAATGTGTTCTTTTATTACGAATTTGAGCCTTAAACTTGGAACGTGGTCTTCGTTTTATTTTTCATTGCTTTAGATTTTTATAGTTTTTTGTTGAAGAAAATCAGTCTTCAAGGGATGGCCGGATGGCCCATTGGTTAGCGCTCTGGTGTTTGGTACCGCATGGTTCAGGTTGGAGTCCTGGTGGTGGCATGGGTGTTTGTTCGTGGTTCGGAATCCACATTAAATTGTAGGTCCCTGCCCATTAACCCAAACTTTGCACAAAATGAACGTAAAGCGAAAATCCAAACCAAATTATTATACAGGGTATCTCAGCACAAAGTAAATCAGATATGTAGCATCTAGTTTCACGTCAATAAGATTATTCCTACATCTAAACTGAGTCAGTGTGTGAAATGAGGAGTACCGCGTATAGGAGGTATTATGATAACATGCCATGAGACGTCTAGCTATACATTAGTCCTCCTAGAAGTTTGTAAATCTGGTGCTGATACACTTACGCATAAAATATATATTATGCTAGAAGATTTGGTTTGCCGCTCTACAGTCATTTTGTGCACACTTTGGGAAAATTAGACCGGGACATACAGTTTAATGTGGATTCCGAACCACCACAAACATTTAGGACAACGTCAAGATTCCAACCTCCAGCCTGCGGTAACAAAGGCCAGAGCGCTAGCCAATTGGCCATCTGACCGCTTATGCTAGAAGAAAACTGTTGTTAATAAACACATTTTAATATGATTTCTTTGACGTACCAATATACAGCATGACTAAAATGCTATTTTTGTACATTCGTTGAAAACTATGATCCTGTAGGAACTTCGGAACAATATTTCAACATTTTATTTTCATCTGCAGAAGCAAAAATGCTCCCATTTTGCTTCAGAGAGAGATTTATGAGAACCAGACACATTCTACATGGTACACCATTTTCTTCTGATATATTGAGTTATTTGTGACCAATATAAATCGATACAAAAAAATAAAATAAAAACGAAATGAAATATAGACGGAAAACGTATGAAGAAACAAAAATACTTTGGTATCTATGAACTGTAAAAATTTATTTCAAATGGCTTAGGAAAATTGTTTGGAATTTAATTTTTTTTCAAAAATGTAAAGCGTATTACTACAAAAGCAAAAGCAAGATCCTTACAGAGCTTAATAAAAGTGTTTACAATACTCCTTTTTATGCTCTTTCTAGTCCGAAATAGCAAAATTGATTCGAAAACTGCATTTTTACTCCATTGAATGTGCTTTAAAGAGAAACGTGATGTCTCAAATGGATGCTTTCTGATCGACTTCATCAAAAATGGCACCGATCTTTTTTAGGAAAATAAATGTCCCATTTTTATTTATTTATTTATTTATTTTGTGTGTGTTTTGTATTTATCGTAAAGATAAAATAAAAAAGATTTGCAAACGATGAAACAACAAGTGAATGTTCCTTTTTCCAACGAATGATGGAAACTCATTTAAATAAAATGTGTATTCTTTCTTTGTTATTTAGTTTAATAAAATGTTGCAGAGAATAATAGATGTATAAACAAAATAATTTTAAAAAATCAGAAATTCAGGATTGAATTTTATTTTTTGCGCTTAATTTCTTGACTAGGAAAAAACATGTGTACTTTTATTACGAATTTGAACCATAAAAATTGATACGTGGTCTCTGTGTGAAATGAGGAGTTTGTGTGAGAATAATCAAAATTCCCGCGCTCGTGGAACGCTATCTACAGCGTCTAGGAAGTATTATGATCTTGTGTTGCTAAGTGATTCTGAGACATCTAGGTGCACATTATTCCTCCCAGAAGTGTAAACCTGGTGCTGATATACTTTGTATAACTATGGTAAAAAGAAGGGTTATAAATGTACATATAAAATACAGAATGCTAGAACATTTGGTTTGATGCTGTAAGGTCATTTTGGGATAATTAGACTGGGACCTACAGTTTAAAGTGGATTCATAACCACTCACAAACATCTAGGCCACCGTCAGGATTCGAACCTGAAGCATCCAAGGCCGGAGGGCTATCCAATTGGTCATCATGCTAGAAGAAGAAAATTGTTGTTAGTAAATATATTTTAATATGGTTTTTTGAAGTATCAATATACAGTATGACTAAAAAGCTATTTTTAAATAATAGTTCAAAAACTGTCATCTGTGTAGATACTTTGAACAATATTTCAAGATTTTATTTTCATCTGCAGAAGCAAAAATGCATCCATTTTGATTCAATGAGAGATTTATGGGAGCCAGACACGTTCTACATGGTAAACAATTTTCTTCTGATATATTGAGCTATTTGTGACCATATGTAAATCGATACAAAAATAAAAAAAAAATAAAATGAATTACAGACGAAAACGTATGAAAAAAAATACTTTTGTATATAGATACAAAAGTATTTTTTTCTTCATACGTTTTCCGTCTGTAATTCATTTTTATTTAGTAAAAGTTTATTAGTAAAAGTTTATTTCAAATGGCTTAGGAAAATTGTTTGGAATTTAATTTTCTTTCAAAAAAGGTAAAGCGTATTACAAAAGCAAAAGTAATATTCATACAGAGCTTAATAAAAGTGTTTACAATGCTTCTTTTTATGTTATCTCTGGTTCCGAAATAGCAAAAATTGATTCGCAAACTGCATTTTTACTCCATTGAATGCGCTTTAAAGAGAAACGTGATGTCTCAAATGGATGCTTTCTGATCGACTTCATCAAAAAATGGCACCGATCTTTTTTGGGAAAATAAAATGTCCCATTTTTATTTATTTATTATTTTTTTGTCCGTTTTGTGTTTATCGTAAAGATAAAATAAAAGTATTTGCAAACGATGAAACAGCAAGTGAAAGTTCTTTTTTTTCCCAACGAATGACGGGAAATAATTTAAATAAAATACGTACCTTTCTTTGTTATTTAGTTTAATAAATGTTGGAGAGAATAATCGAGGTAGAAAAAAGTAAGTTGAAAATAAAATCAGCAATTCAGGATTGAAATTTATTTTTGAGTAGGAAAAAAAATGTGTACTTTTATTACGAATTTGAGCCATAAACTTGGAACGTGGTTTTCATTATGTTTTTCACTGCTTTCTTTTTTTTCCTTTTTCTGTTGAAGAAAATGTAATTATTTAGGCGGATTGATGGCCTATTGGTTAGCGTTCTGGCTTTTGATACCCTAGGATTCAGATTCGCATGGATTTTGCATGGATGTTTGTTAGTGGTTCGGAATCAGGGCCGTATGGCCGAGTGGCTAGCGCTCTGGTGTTGGGTACCATAGGTTCGGGTTAGAATCCCGGTGGTGCCATGGATGTTTATTATTTGTTCGAATCCTCTTTAAGCCGTAGGTTCCGGTCTACATATGACTGTAGATCGTTACAGAGCTCATTCAGACTTCTTCTCACCCATATAATCCCCAAACTGTAAAGAGACAACTTAACTCTAGGCACAGTGATGTGGCGAAGTAGCAGTTCGGAATCCACTTTAAACTGTAAGTCCCGCTCTACTTTGCCTAAAGTATGCACAAAATGACCGTAGAGTGACAAAACAAACTAAATCAAATGATTTAGATATATAGTAGATTGCTTATGATACATTATAGAATTTATAAAAATATTTGTTATTATAATCTGACATTTGTTCTTATTCCACTCATAATCACGTGACAATGTGATTACGAACGTGGCGTTATCCCGTGGTGTCCCCTAACATGGATGAGGAGGCAAATAAGATTCTACTAGTGGTATGTTGTGTATTTATTCAATGCTTTGAGAATTAAGTAGATTTGATGGAGACTGACAAAAAAATTGCTTAGTTTGAGTTTTCAAATACCATATGCACATGTGACACAATTAACACTGTTGGATGACCATTAATTCCTCCTACATTAAGAAAGGATGTTGACACAACAAAATGATGTGTATCATCTTAAAAATACCAACAGGTTAGAACTGTATGAGTATATGATAAGAGCGAGAGTGCTTTTTTGTACAGAAATTTTTGTTGACTTAATTTTATAAAAGTACATATAATTAGAGTAAATATTTTATCGTGTACAATTTTCAATGAGTATGACTGACATAAGCTTTTTCTATTTTGATATACAAAGTGCCCTAGTGTTAACGGATACATTACAATATAATTTTTTTTTGAAAAAGATTGAAATAAAATGTCTTTATTGCCATATATAGTGTAAATAAAAGCAATTAAATTTTCAATGTGATATCTCTCAATTGTTAATAGTAACAGTTCAATTTTTTGTACTGCAAACATCCTTTTATTGGAGTAACAGCTAATGGTAGGCAAGGCCATCTGCCTACTTGCAGATTTCGAAACAGTAGGTGTTTTCTTTTACGGGTAGTGTTGTCATCCCGACGCTCAAAAGTCGTATTAGACCGAAACCCACTGTTTAAAGTGTATTCGGAACCCCTATAAACATCCATGGCACCTACCGGGACTCTAACCCTGCAGCAGCAACAGTCAGAGCACTAGTCACTGGACATCAGGGCCTACTGCAAACATTTAACTATATCATTCACAGGGATATGATTTCATGCTATATACTGGCATGTGTCTGTAGAATTATGCAATGACTAGAAGCTGTACATCGAGACTGTTATGCAAATACTTTATTATAACCTATGGTGACGTATCGTTTATAAAGCTATGTATATAAGATTGCAATTGGTATTAAATGAAAATTGGCAATTAAGAACGAAGGGTGTGTTGAAGCGAATGCTTATTTTGCGATCCTTTAAATATAATTATTTCAAAGGCGCTGGTTATGTTACCTTTAGCATAAGGTAAACGGGCCTTACTATTCAAACAATAAGTTTACGATATGTATGATCTTCGCTAAACTCTTTTCACATGAGAAAAGTCGTGAAACCACGAACAGGCTGTCACTACTGGTTTCCCAGTAATGGGCGATGGAATGATTCATGCAATTGAGTTACTGAAGCTGAAAATTGGATGCAATGGATTGATTGATTGATATGAATTCGTAACTTAAGTGACAACGGCGTTTTGCTTCACGTTGAAGACAATGAAACAAAGCCGTGTGCTTAAGGCCTTTACATTGACTCCTTGAAAATTAATAGAAGGCATTATAATAGACATATTTCACATAATTACATGTAATATAAATTTTTAAAAATCAATTTCTACTTTTTTTCACTATATTGCAGAAATTCCTTTATAAATGATTTCATTCATTTTTTTATGTTTATCTGGCTCCATCTATTGGTAGATATATGCAACTTAAATCTAAAAAAAAAACTAAAATTAATTAATTTAATTTAATTAATGAATTAATATTCGAAAACTGTATTAACACTCCAGTGTCATCCACTACAAGCTCAAAAAAATGTATTTGAACTTGAGTGGATGAATAAAAAATATTTTATGAACGATTGAAAATTTGATCAAGATATATATAGGGAGAATGTGAGCTAATAGTAGGAATTTAAAAAATACATAGGGATTTAATCTAGAGAGTACCCACTAGAATTTATATCTTCTCAAATGTTTATTAATACACAGCAAAAATTTAATACCGCTTGACGGGCTACAGCAACCAAGGGACCCCAGCATTGAAGTTTATTAACTTTAGTTGCATTTTAAGTTAGTAAAGACATTCTGTTTTAGTTTTTTTATATCATAATGTCTGTAGAAACTCTTGAATATCCCATGTATCTTTTAGATATTTTTCTTCTTGAATTGACAAAGAGACATGAAGAAAGTTTTATTTCTACAACAATATTTTCCGAGTGGTTCACAGTTGATAAAAGGAAGCCTAGATTTGACCTACAGATAGGACTCTGCTAGTTCAGCAGCAAAATAGAAAGGAAAGCTCTTTAAAACACTCTTTTTAATTGACTACTTCCTTAACATTGGGGAGGAGCTTGTCGCTTTGCAGAGATTTTGGAGCACTTGCAATACTGAGATTTGTATTTTTTTTCACGGTAAATATTGCAGAAAAAAATGTATCAATATCATATCAGTTCATTGTAATTACATTTATCATGATTTTTAACAAATTAGTGCACAGATGTACAGAAGTGGGTATCATAATTTAAAAAAGTTAGACCTTAAAAAGTGGAATTATTTCCCGTTTTAACACGAACTTTACTAGAAAACCTGAAAAAGAAAACCGTCCTATTTTAATTAATTTTTTAATTAAAATAAAAATTGTTAATCACTCTTGAAATAACAATATTTTTTATAAATGTGCAAAAACTTTCGCCTTATATATATAATAATAGTTTAATTTGAGAATTAAAATATTATTATTTACAATGAGAACCTTATATATATATATATATATATACTAAAGTGTAAAAACTATTGTACCACATTAACAGTTGCAAGTAACAATTGTATCACATTAACAATCACAAGTAACTATTGTATCACATTGCAGTCACAAGTAACTATTGTTTCATATTAACAATCATAGGCGACTATTGTATCACATTAACAATCACAAATAATTATTGTATTTCTTTTTAACAATCACAAGTAATTATTGTATCATATTAACAATCACAAGTAGTTATTGTATCATATTAAACATTCACATGTAATTATTGTATCATATTAACAATTCCAAATGACTATTGTATCACATTATCAGTTACTTGTGATTGTATATTTGCTACGTATATTGCATATACTTATGATTGTATACTTGTGATTATATAGTTACGTATATTGTATATTGCATACTTGGGTTTGTAACTATTGTATTCCATTAACTGTCACAAGTAACTATTGTGTACCATTAACTGTTAAAAGTAACTATTGTATCCCATTAACAAACACAACTAACTATTGGATCCCATGAACAATCACAAGTATTTATTGTATCCCATTAGCAATCACAAGTAACTATTGTATCACATTAGAAATCACAAGTAACTGTTGTATCACATCAACAATCCCAAGTAACTATTGTATCACATTTGATATAACTCTAATTAACAAAAAAAAACAAAATCTATGAAAAGAATCGGACAATGTAACAAAATGAATTTTAGAACAAAAAAACTTAATTAATGAAAACTTTTCTATTTTAAAATTAAAATGTACTGTTTTAGAACATAAGTTATTATTTTTTAAATTTCTGAACAAACGAAAAAGAATCCTTTTAAATACCGAGAAAGGAAAAAGTATTTTCGGCTTCACTTAAGTTAATTATAAAATTTACTCTTATCAAAGCACCATGCCATAAATTACAAATCTAGCTCTCGGCAACATTAGCGTCTGGAAATCTTGCCAATGAATCAGAACCAACCCCAGCTATTAGTCTGAGGAACTTTTTGATGTTCTACGAGTGGTTTCTGCTGTGATCTCGCTTTTTACCTGGATTGTAGACATTAATTCATCGCTCATCAAGGTATTCAGACCTTGGGATTCGAAGTGATGTTCATATTCCACCTTTCCGAAAAATTCCGATGATTGGTTAAGTGATTATCACAGTGAAAACGAAGCAGCATTTTCAGTTTTTGGCTCGAAGCCAGACTCTGCAATTAACTACGTTGTTGTTCATCCGCACCAGTGAGTTATGGTGGATGGAATATGTGGCTAATTAATTCGGAATCGTCAATTGGTGACGGCCATTTTGTTTCCGGAGGGACAAAGAGCTAGGTCGATGAAATGATGGATTATTTCAAAGTTAAAAATGCTTGCTTAATTTAATTCACTTGAAAAATGGTTTCATTTGGTTTTTTAGTTTTACATAAATGATCCATTCTTCGATGCTTCCAATATTTTAACACAATGTAATTATTATTTATAAAAACTTTAAATGGATAATAATAAATTTAAAGCCCTGTTTAAGGGATGTATTAAAACATACATTAATGATCTGTTTATCATTTTTATATTAATACACGTATATCCTGTTTTTAAATAAAAATCATTATTGCGTTTTTTAATTTTGTGTTTTTTCGGATGGAAACTTATATATTTATAAAATTTATTTTTTAATAAAACTTTGCTATTTGCTGCTATTCTTCATATTAAAAAAACATTTTGTAGTGCAAAACCCTTCTTCACTTTTCAATACATTTTTGTAGCACAAAACTATTCTTCATTTTTAAAAACGTTTTGTAGTATAAAAACATTCTTCACTTTTAAAAACGTTTTAGTAGTACAAAACCATTTTTCATATTTAAGAAACATTTTGTAGTAAAAACCAATTTTCACTTTAAAAACATTTTGTAGTACAAAACCATTCTTCACTTTAAAAAATTGTATAGTACAAAACAATTCTTCACTTTTAAAAAATACTTTGTAGTACAAAACCATTCTTCACTTTTAAAAACGCCTTGTAGTACAAAAAAATTCTTACTACATTACTTCGTAGTACATTCTTTAGCATTCTTACTACAAACATTCTTAATATTACTTCGTATTACCTTTTATTTAAAAAAGCATCTTGTAGTACAAAACAATTCTTTATTTAAAACAGCATCTTGTAGTACAAAACCATTCTTCACTTTTAAATAACATTGTTTTTATTCGAAATATATACATTGATCTTAAAATTTTCGCAACTTTCTGGATCAATTCTGTTTTTCGATCTTGAAGATAAAAGTTCTGTAAAAACCCAAGAAGATCAATATTTTATTCATATGCATCAATATGTGCATACATGCATTCATGTTCGCATGGATACCCCAAGAAAAACTGAAAATTCCTTTTCGTAAGAAACGCTCCATAAATGTCACAGTGTTGGAGCAAACAGAGACCACCTTGCTATGATCCATACAAATGTGTCCTGTATCGATTCCAACCGAAAATATGGAAACTCTTTTCAAAACGTACGAAATTCAATTCAAGCCTTCACTGACAAAATGTCAGCCAGTCAAATATGTTGCCAGAAGAAATAATAATAAAAATAACCGCTAACAAAACGTTCTTTTTCCACTTTCGAAATGGGGCTGTTCTCATTCTATTTGGAATCTGTCATTCTATTCTTGCTCAGTGTCACATTAAGTTTTTCGAATCAATTCCCAGACACACATTTCCTGATAGGAAGTCCATTTTAAACTGTAGAGCATCGGACCAAATTAGATTTGCCCTACTGTTGCTATCGAGTTGCTTCATGTTAAGAATGCCTTATCGCTTTTATATGGGCCGACGTTAAAGAATTGCTGGGTTTCCCTGCTATTTCAAGGACGGAAAGAGAGTAGAGATACTTCATAATTGCCAGGAAGGACATTTTATCATTCCGGAATGTTTTATTTTGTAGTATAATTGCAAAACAATCTTAAAAGTTGCTTTTGTATTTTAAAAGCTGTTGCTCAAATGTTAAATTTTGTTTTCTGTGGAATAAATGCAATTTTAAGCTATGTATTAAATTTAAATATTAATCAATTTATATTTATTTTTTTTATCTTCTCACTTAATTTGATTACAAAATTTAGTAACTAGCTAAAAAAAAAAAAAATTAATCTTGGTCTAAATGAAATGGAGTCCTCTATTTGCCGAACAATAGTATTGTTGTTGTTTTGTCTATTAATCAGTGTCTTGTAGCGACGGGGTGACCAAGTGGCTAGTTCTCTGGCTTTTGGTACCATAGGCTTCAGGTTGGAATCCTAGCGGTGGTATGAATGTTTGCGAGTGGTTCGGTATCCGCTTTAAACTATAAGTCTCGGTCTGTTTAGCCCTCGTGTGCACAAGATGACCGTACAGCGACAAACCAAACCAAACTCACCTTTAAAAAACATTTTGTAGTACAAAATCAATCTTCACTTTTAAAATATTTCATAACCCTCCTTTACAAAACCCTCCTTTACTTTTAAAAGACATTCTGTCGTACAAAACCATCCTTCACCTTAAAAAAATATTCTGTAGTACAAAACCATTATTCATTAAAAAAAAAAACCTTTTGTAGTACAAAACCATTCTTCACTTTTAAAAAAATATTTTTTTTTTCAGAATATATACATTGATCTTAAAAGTTTTGCAAATTCTAGATCAATTCTGTTTTCGATTTTGAAGAAAGAAGCTCCTGTAAGCACAAGCGATCAATATTTTATTCATATGCATCAATATGTGCATACATGCATTCGTGTTCGCATAGATACCTCAAGCAAAAACTGAAAATTCTTCTTCGTAAGAAACGCTCCATAAATGTCACAGTGGTGGAGCAAACAGAAACCACCTTGCTGGTGATCCATACAAATGTGTCCTGTATCGATTCCAACCGAAAATATGGAAACTCTTTTCAAAACAATTTAAGTCTAGCTGTACGAAAATCAATTCAAGAAAATCCTTATTTGACAAAATGTCAGCCATTCAAATATGTTGCCAGCAGAAATAATAATAATAAAAATAACCGCTAACAAAAACGTTCTTCTTCCCCTTTCGAAATTGGGGCTGTTCTCATTCTATTAGGAAGCTGTCATTCTATTCTTGCTCAGTGTCACATTAAGTTTTTCGAATCAATTCCCAGACACACATATCCCCTGATAGGAAGTCCATTTTAAACTGTAGAGTATCGGACCAAATTAGATTTGCCCTACTGTTGCTATCGAGTTACTTCATGTTAAGAATGCCTTATCGCTTTTATATGGGCCGACGTTCAAGAATTGTCGGTTGCCCTACTATTTCAAGGATGGAAAGAGATCAGAGATACTTAATAATTGCCAGGAAGGACATTTTATTTTTACAGAATGTTTTATTGTAGTATAATTGTAAAGAAATCTTAAAAGTTGCTTTTGTAATTTTAAAGACTGTTGTTGAAATGTTAAATTTTGTTTTATGTGGAATAAATGCAAATTTAAGTTATATAATATATTTAAATATTAATTCATTTATATTTATTTTATATCTCCTCACCTAGTTTGATGTTTTTGTTTACAAAATTTAGTAAATAGCTGAAAAAAATTTATTTGTGATCTAATTGAAAGGGAATCCCTCAATTCGCCGTTCAGTAGCGTTGGTGCTGTTGTGTCTAATCCTCAGTGTCCTGCAGTTTGGGATGGACTTCCCATGAGTAGTATACTCAAGGGTCTGAATGGCCGAATGTCTGCAGCGCTGTGTGCCATAGGTTTCGAGTTCAAATCCCGACTGTGCCACGAATGTTTGTAATGTTTCTGAATCCACTTTAAGCCGTAGGTTCCGGTGTCATATGACAGTAGAGCGTCACGGGGTCAAGTCAGACATTTACCTACGGGTGCGTCCGTCGGGCGCGTCCCAATAGTAACGTGCACAGTTAACCTGCAGGATAGCTGAGGTTCAAATCCTGCTGGCGACGATCGTTTAAGTCACTGCTTTCAAAAATGATATCGATACTCGATGGCAATTGGAACATGTATAAAGTATCTCGTATCATAAAATATGACATGGTAATTCTCGTATGGTATGGTATGGTATAAGTATGAGTAATAATTAGTAGGATAGGGTATGGTATAAATATAGATAATAATCTGTATAGTATGGTATTAGTATAGGTAATAATCAGTATGATATGATATGGTATGGTATCAGTATAGGTAATAATCAGTATGATATGATATGGTATGGTATGGTATCAGTATAGGTATTAATCAGAATGGTATTTTATGGTAAAGTATGTCGTATGGTCAGGCTATCTTGTGGGAGTATTCCGTTTTTTCTCCTATACGACAAAGGAAGTTGCCCGTAAAAGTCCTCCCGGAAGGCAATGTTCTCTTTCATCACTCATCGGTGGAGCTGTTCGTGGTATACATCAATGGAACACGTAATCAGCTAATATAAAAAATGAAATGGAATAGGTTCTTAGACAGTTTTTAATATTATATACAGCGCCATCTAATAGAAATTCTGAATTGGACTATAATCCAAAAATTTATATAGGACTTTGAAAAGATAGGATTTTGATATATATAAATATAGATGTTTGAAAATATAGGATTTTGAAAATGTTATTAAATAATATTAATAGAACTTTAAAAATTGATAAGACATCGAGAGAAATATTTCTTTACATCAGCATAAAACAAATAAATTCATCTGATTGAAAATGCACTTTGCTTATGTCTGTTTACAGACGTTTTAAAAATTTGATATTCAGTACGACAAAAATTACAGACGCTTAACCTATTTTTAAATTTTAAAATTAGTTCAGCTTTCTAAAATTGCACGTTTTGAATAAACATATGACTTCAGTGTTAAATATGCATCGCAGTATTTCTTTTATACTGTCTTGTTTGCATATGAGTCATCATAGTTGATTCGCTGGCTTTTCTAAATATAGGGTTTTAAAAAAAAAAAAATGTTCTGCCGTTTGTAATGCTTATTTAAAAAAAAAAACTGTTGTTAATAGTTATTTTTAATTTGCTTCTTGATAATATAAGGATATGGAGATTGAATTTTCTAAGAAAAGAATAAAAACGTATTTTTTTGATTATGAGGAATATTGATTTCAAAATATCTCAATTTTAAATGATTTATAAGAAATGGGTTAAAACAAAATGCTTATTAATGTATAAGTTGTTAAAATAAAATAAAATGTTTATATTTCATATTTCCTCAAACTAAAAGTAAAAACGCAATATTTTTGAACTAATTAGTTGTTATATTCAACTAACAACTAATTACTTCAGAAATATTGCGTTTAATTTCTAATTTAAGATTTAATTTTGCTGAAATTTTGTTTAACCTACAAAAAAATTTTAAATATTTTTTCAATTTATTTTGTTCATAAAATATACTTATGATAAAAAAAAAAACGCTATTGTTTACAGACCTTTACAATTCATGTTCATTTTGATAAATGTTTAAGTTAAACATTTAATTTAGTCCAACTTGATTCAAAATATAAAGAAAATTAATTTTTAATTGGAAATTTTATATGTAGGAATAAACTTTTCTACATATAACCTTTATTGGGGTCTGATGGCTGAGTAACTAGCGATTTGCCGCTCGGTGACACGGGTTCAAGTTCCGGTGGTGCCTTAGATGCCACTTTAAATAATAGGTCTCTGTCTAACATACTGTAGATCATTGGGCGTAGGGCTGATAACCCTACCCCGTAAAAAGAAAGTATCTCCGGTCTCGAAATCTATAGTAGGCAAACGGCCACGGCTCACCATGGGGCGGTTGCACCAATGAAGAGTTATCATGTGGGGCCTGATGGCCGAGTGACTAGAGCTCGATGCCACAGATTTCGGGTTCCAGTCCCGGCGGTGCTATGAATGTTTTTAGTGGTTCGGAATCCATTTTAAACCCTAGGTCTTTTTTTCTATAGGGCTGTAGAGCGGTAGGTTTGTCACAGTCATTTTGTGCACGCTTTGGACTAATTCGGCCGGGACTACAGTTTGAGGTGGATTTCGAACCACTAACAAAAACATCCATGCCACCACTAGATTCAAACTTGACGCCTGTGGTCCAAACGCCATAGCGCTAGCCAATTGGCCATCAGGCCGCGTAGAGTGTTAGGAGTAAGGCTGACAACATCTCCTGATAGTAAGCAGACGGCCTTGGCCCACCATGGGGCTCTTGCGCCAATGATGATGAGTCTTTTGTTAGAACTAGATATTTTTCATTTCATTGATAACAAGTAATATAAAAAATTTAAAGTCAATTCCTACTTTTTTTTTTCACTATATTGCAGAAAAGTCCTTCACAAATAAAAGTTGAAATTTTCCTCTTACATCTGACGTCATCTATTATTAGTTACATGCAACTTAAATCTAAAAAAAAAATGAATTAATATTTGAAAACACCGTATTAACATCCAGTGTCATATTACACTACAAGTTCAAAAAATGTATTTGAACTTGAGTGGATGAATAAAAAGTATTTTATGAACGATTAAAAATGTGAAACAAAATACATATAGCGAGTGTGTGAACTATTAGTAGGAATTGAAAAAATATTATTATTCACAATATAATAGACTCATATTTTTATTTGTTCAGGGGCATACAAATTAAAAATTAATTTGCTGCTTATCAAATTGATTTAATAACCATTTGGGCTTTTTTTTTTAACAACTTTTGGGCTATTTAATTATTTTAATTATCATGGTGAATTTATAAAAATTTTTATAAAAAGAGAAGGAAATAAATTCGCAAAAATTCGCAAAACTGAAGCAAACAGTTATCCCTCATGCTAATGGACGACAGGTTATTATTAGAATGATTGTTTATTAAAAAAGGCGAGGAAATTAATGGAAGAAAGCTTTCATAAGAGATGTCAGAGATATTAAATCTTCTTTTCTACCTCATCACGAAGATTAAAGAAGGAACCCTTAATTTCGCTCCCGGAACATCACACTCTTCATTAATCTTTTACCTGGAAATTAATTAAATTTCAATAATTCAATTTACTTTATTTTTAGCGATCTTCGGGTAAGAAATAATTTAGGAGTCCATTTGCTTAATGCTAAAAAGGAAAAAAATAGATAAAGTTTATTTTACTGTTTTAAAAAGAAGGTTGTTAAAATATAAATGCAGATTAAATTATGGCAAAAACATGTTTGATGATGAAACCTTTATTTCATTAAAATCATGTTGTTGTTTCTTATCACACTTGTAGACAGCAACATCAAGAACCCTTATTGTCTCATGGAAGGAGGGAAAGGGAAGGGGCAGCTACTGTTGTGATGGAGCACTTGTAGGCAGAAAACTGACTTGACTCCATGACGCTGACTTTTGACGGAGTAGGGTTGTCAGCCCTGCCCCCCAACGCTCTACAGTCATATTAGACCAGGACCTACGGTTTAAAGTGGATTCTGAACTATTAAAAACATCCATTCCATCGCCAAGATTCGAATCTGAAGCCTTGGTACCAAAGAGCTAGCCAATCGACCACCAGACTGCGCGGGCTGGTGGATAACACTTTCATGTATACGCCGAGGATGGATATGTTAAATCTGTAGAACAGAATGGTCTTCCGTTTTGCTCTAAAATGGTGTTAAACGGTCATTCCTGCTTTTTAGCAGAGTGTGGAGAATCGGATTCCTGCTGTAGCAAACCCTTCATGGTGCATCCTGGGTAACACTGAATCTGCTACATCACTGTCATTCTAGTGGTGAATGACTAGACCGAAGTGAGTAGCAATAAAAAAACAACAATATATTAATAAAATTTTGACAGCGATGGGAATCAATGGGTCTGGTGCTCGATGCCACATGTTTCGGATTCGAGTCCCGGCGGTGACATGGATGTTTATAGTGGTTCGGAATCTACTTTAAAACTGCAGGTTCCCGTCTAATATGGCTGAAGAGCATTGGGAGTAGGGCTGCAAACCCTACCCCATTAAAATAACGAAAACATCTCTTGTCTCGAAATCTTCCAGTTGGCAGATGTCCTGGACCCACCATCGGACTGTTGCGTTAATGATGATGATGAGTCGTTTATTAGTACTAGATATTTTTCCTTTTATTGATTAAAAATATCATTTTTCATTATATAATAATTCATATTTCTATTTGCTTAGGGACATAAAATTAAAAAATTAATTTGCTGCCTATCAAATTAATTTAATAACGATTTGGGTTTTGATTAACTTTTGGGCTACTTAATTATTTTAATTATCATGGTGTGATTTATAAAAACTTTATAAATTCCCTGAGATATTAAATTTAAACTTCTATAAAAAAGAGAAGGAAAAAAAATCGCAAAAACTGAAGCAAACAATTATTCTTCATGCTAATGGATGACAGGTTATTATTAGAATGTTTATTAAAAAAAAGGCGAGGAAATTAATGGAAGAAAGCTTTCATAAGGAATGACAGAGATATTAAATCTTCTTTTCTACCTCATCACGAAGATTAAAGAAGGAACCCTTAATTTCGTTCGGAACATCACTCTTTCATTAATCTTTTACCTGAAATTAATTAAACTTCAATCATTCAATTCACTTTATTTTTTAGCTGTCTTCGGGTAAGAAATAACTTTGGGCGTTCATTTGTTTAATGCTTAAAAAAGGTAAATGAGATGAAAGAGAAAAAAAGGTTATTTAACTGTTTTAAAAAGAATGTTGTGAAAATATAAATGAAGATTAAACTGTGACAAACATTTCTGATGAAAAAACCTTGATTTAATTAAAATCATGTTGTTTCTTTTCCCACTTGGCAGACACCAACATTTAGACTAAGTCCAAGAATTCACGTGGTCTCAAGAAGTCCAAGTGAAGTCCTCATCCAAGTGGGGAAAAAGGGGGAGGGGCAGCTTCTGTTGTGAGGGAGCAGCCGTAGGTAGAAGTCTGACTTGGCTCCGTGAGGCTGACTTTTAACGGGGTAGGTTGTCAGCCCTACGACCAACGCTCTACAGTCACATTAGATCGAATCTACGGTTTAAAGTGGATTCGAAACCACTGAGACACCCATGGCACCACCGAGACTCGAATCCGAAACCCTGTGTCATCGAGCGCCGGTCACCCAGCCATCAAGTCCAATTAAAATTATAAAACTATGAACTAATTTAAGACTCGATTCTGATTCCTCCAAGAAGCTGATTCTGTTATTAGAAATACGTTCTCTAGTCAGTGAATTACAAGAGGGACTTCCATTCAATTGGGTGACACAGGATTGACTCTGGAGCTATTCTATTCATTACAGTAATTATTCAGATAAATGATATGGAGTATCCATATCTAAAACAATAGTTACCTCAAAATTTAACTAATTTAACAGTTTTGCAACTGAACAATATATATATATATATATAATTTGTAAAGGGCTATATTGGTGTGCAAAATTTAAACAGCAACTATTTTTTTTGCTATGATTCCGGAGACAATTGGGATGCATAAAATTTAAAGTAGAGAGATATTTTTTTACTTAAAGATGAAAAAGGCTTACTTACACAAATCTGGTTAGGATGGCTACAGAATGGAATCAGACAAAGAAATGCAATTGCTTGAAAGGGTAGCTTGGTGCAAATGCTTGTTTGCCTAAAAGAAAGAGCAACAAATTGACATCCCTGATAAACGATATGACCTCTTAACTTTGGTTGTTGATTGTTTGGTTGGCACAATGTATTAACAACACCAGGTTATCTAACATTTGTTGAGGTAAGAAAGACCATTCCTCAATTAATATTTATTTTTCAATTATTGGGCTTCTTCTGGAGGACATAATTGTATCAGATATCTTGTCAAATCATCCCACGAGTGTTTTATGAGATTTAAATAAAGTAACTGTGTTAGGCCAAACTATTGTAAGGATATCTTCACTTTCTTACAATTCTACTATAATATAAATCTGACGTTGACTGGCGTTATTGTTTATAAAAGCAAAGTTTGCACGAGAACAGAACCACGGGGGCAGGATCATTTGCTGAGCAATAACGATCTCCGATAAGAATAATTTCTTCGAAAATTTGGAGTTCAGCCAGTCGTTCATCTTAATGCTTTTCCAGGCGAGCACGGCAGGATGACCGTAACGATCTCTTTCTCTGATGTTAATGGAATAAAAATCGTATCCTTACTTCTCTGTACATCGACTGGTGAAGAGAATCGCTATTGACACTAAAGCAATACTTATCTATAAAAAGAACGTGACTCTATTGATGAGATGTCTAGTCTCTTTATGTTCTTTTCAGTTTAAGCAGTCCCACAGCAGCTGCCAATGAAAATTGGCGTTTAAGATAGCTGGCGAATTCACATCCATTGCTGTACTTCCTTGGTGGGCAATATTGCTCATTCACTAATATTGATCACTTTTTGCATGCAGAACAATATTTCTGCATCTATTGGTGCTGCCTACCACTACTACC
The DNA here is from genome assembly GCA_021605095.1 of Caerostris extrusa. Lineage (NCBI taxonomy): Eukaryota > Metazoa > Arthropoda > Arachnida > Araneae > Araneidae > Caerostris > Caerostris extrusa. Next base: position 22,205 of record BPLR01006166.1, read on the forward strand.
TTTTACAGCTGCACCTGCAGGTTTAGGGGTGACTTTTAAGCTAGTGAAGGATATTTTTTTTTTTCGATTCGAAACTCTTGGCTATGCTTGTCTTATTATGCCCCTTTAGGGTTGCCGAAAGTTCTATCACATATAAAATCGTCCAGATGGTTTTCTTCTAGCTATATGGCACGTACGAATTCGTTTGAATTTCAAAGAATGCCTTTAATAGCACGTTTGTCCATCTTATAACCCTGTATTTCACGTGTTGACTAGGAGGATTTTTGCGAGCTTTCATGTCATCTATGAAGTCTTGTCCTGATATTTGTATGAATTGTTTTAATGAATTGTGTAATCATTGTGCAAATAAATACATTTTTAATAAAAAAATCCACCACTTTTACTGAAGCATAACAACTAACCTAATTTTATTTGATTTGGATGCAATTCAGAATTTTGATTGGAATTTTGGATTTGGAATTTAAAAATAAATGTTGTTTCCAAATGCCAAGCCTTTTGATCTGTCATTCATCACTAGAACGGTATATGCGTAGGAGATTCAGCGCTATTCAGTGTACAACCTGGCGACCTTGTGCACCGACAACTTTTCACAGCAGGAAAGAACACTTCCAATTGGCCCCTTTAGGATTCATATCTTTAGCTTCTCCTTTTCTAGCTGAGTGGAAGATCTTTAATAACTATGGATCTATCATGCTATCGTAGGTATAGCCTTGGAAACTTTGGCTTGGCATCACTCTTTGGTTTACCTAGATTTCTTAGCATCAAGCCTAACGTACTATACACTAAAGTGTTCCAATCGTATTTAATTGTAAAAATATTTAGACAAACTTTACAGAGAAAAACTAAATAATATACGTCTCTTTTCTTTGCTTAAAATGTTACTTTTATTTGATTACATTAATAAAGCGGACTGAACGTTCGGTTTGTCGCTCGGTCATTTTTGCACATTTAAGGCTAATTTGGACCGGGACCCCAGTTTAACTTGGATTCCGAACCACTAACAGACATCCATGCTACCGCTAGATTCGAACCTGAAGCTCAGCAACCAAACGCCAGAGCTAGCCAATTGGCCGTCAGACTGCACGGGGCCGCCGATAAAGCTTCTTGCCTATGCCGAGGATAGTATATAGCGATAAATCTGTAGAATAGAATATCCTTCTGTTATGATCCAAAATGGTGACAGTGTGGGGAAATGGACCTATATGCAGTAGCAAACCCTTCGTGGTGCAACCTGGGTAACGCTTAATCTGCTACACAACTGACTTTCTAGGGACGAATGACGCAGACTGAAGTGAGTAGCATTAAAAAAACATATTAATAAAATTTTAACAACGATTAGAATCAATGGAGCCTGATGGCCGAGTGGCTAGCGCTCTGGTACTGGTACCAGGTTTCGGGTTCGAGTCCAGGAGGTGCCATGGATGCTTGTAAAATCCACTTTAAACTGTGGTGGTCCTTGTCTAACATAATCGTAGAGCATTGCGCTAGTAGTGTTACTTTCGTGTCCGTAGCATATCTTCAAGCTACATGTGCCCTGGTAAAACTAAATGAGTAACAGCATTCGTCGGTGCAGCCCACTTGATTTTCACAGGGAATGGTCAATACGACTCAGTACTCGACGAAATTAAAAAAACAAAACGATTTTAAATCAAGGGTTTGTAAATTTGTTTATTTCTAAATTCAAAAAAGTATACTGTTTGTTTACAGATTTTATCTATTACAATTCCAGTGGTATTGACACGTTAATTATAATTACGCACGGCATACTTGAACTATCGTAGCCGAGAGGACATGTACCCAAATATTTTAGTTTTGATTGGTTGTCAAGTTAAAACTTTTACACCGTAACCATGGACATTCATTAGAGAGAAGTATCGAATTGGAAGCCGTCCACTACAATCGTGGCGTCTGGTGCGTTGAACCTCTGCGGCAAAAGGTAGGACAAAGGCAAAAATTCTTTTTAAAGTTATTTAAGGACACCCCAAAGAGTGAAAGAACGTTTGAAGTTAAGACCGTTGTCCTCACCGGCAAAGTTATTTCAGATAATTTTTTTGTGTTATATTTTATGAAATAGTTTTGGAACAACAATTTTTTTTGTTCTTTTTAGGAATTTATTTTGATTAAAATTGATTTATTTTTAATTAAAGTTAAAAATAAAAAACTTTAAAGGATGTTTTTATTTAAAAAAGTAAAAATTTTTTTTTAAAGTCAATTCCTCCTTCTTTTTCACTATATTGCAGAAAGCCCTTTATAAATAATTTTCATTCATTTTTTTTAAGTTTATCTGACGCCCCTATTGGTAGATATATGCAACTTAAATCTAAAAAAAACTAAAATTAATTAATTAAATTTAACTAATGAATTAATATTTGAAAAAACTGTATTAACATCCAGTGTCATCCACTACAAGTTAAAAAAAATGTATTTGGACTGAGTGGACGAATAAAAAAAAGTATTTTATGAACGATTGAAAATTTGAACAAGATATATATGGAGAGTGTGAGCTAATAGAAGGAACTGAAAATAGTTTTCGGAACATTTAAAACAATTTTTTCTTCATTTGAATTTGTGTTGATTAAAATTGTTTTATTTTTAATTAAAATTAAACTTTTAAAGGAAGTTTTTAAATAGAAATAATGAATGATAGTTTGTAGCGAGTAATTTATTTTTTTTATATAATTTTTATTCATTAGGGTTTTATATATTTTTTTCTAATGCAGCTGGCAAACACTTAGGCACTTGTCTCGGATACCTTAAGCCAAGCGCTGCACCGACGTTACTCACTTTGCATTACCCAGGGGGCGCGTGTAACTTGAAGATAAGCCATGGATGCGGAGTAACAATGCCCCCTCAACGCTCTACGATCATTAGACCGGGACCTACGGTTTAAAGCGGATTCCGAACCACTACAAACATCCATGGCATCACCAGGACTCGAACCCGAAAACTGCGGTACCGAGCGCAAGAGCGCTAGCCACTCGGCCATTCAGGACCCCCTAGTGTTATATATATTTAGAAATTTTCCTGATTAACAGTAATGACGATACTACTGTGTCAAAAAAGTAAGACCAATTTTCAATTTTAAAGTTCCCAGGACTTATAGAATTTCCTTTTAGGTTGCTGGCACTGTCCGTGACATCTGTATGAAATTTCACTTCAAAATATTCATTAGTGTTTGAGTTACGCTTGGCTTTGTGAGACGCTAAAACTGATTCCGGCGATTTTTGAAATGTCTGAATTCATTGAGCAAAGAACTTGCATTTAATTTTATTTACGGAAACATATAGAATGTTGCAGAAGGCATTCGGTGAGTATTTCTGTACCGGAAAGAATCGGAAAGAAATGTTTAGAAGTAGTATAAACAGTTCAAAGAAGGCAGAGAACGCGATGAAGAGCCCTGTGGTCGACCCCCAACCTCGACGAAACTATTTTGATTAAATTTATTTTTATTTGATTTGTTCTTTTTACGAATTTATTTGCTGACTTTTAATTAAAGTAAAAAAATAAAAATAATAAAATTTTAAAAGGAAGTTTTTATTTGAAAAAAAAAAAAAAATGATAGTTTATAGAGTGTAACTATTTATTTTATATAACTTTCCTCCATCAGGATTATAATATATATTTAGAAATGTTCTTATTAAATAGTAGAACAATGTTCAATAGAACAATAGAACGTATGTTCTGGAACAATGCATATTTACTGCTGTTAATTTAAATTCATTCGAGCTTAACAAATATGTTAAAATTTTGTATTATTATTCCTATTTTAACATATTAAAAAATTAAGGCTTGATGGTCGAATGACTAGCTTTTGTTGCCGCATGTTTTGGGTTCGATCCTGGCGGTACCATGAATGTTTGTAGTGATTCAGAATCTACTTTAAACCGTAGGTCCCGATCTAATATGACTGTGAGGCTGACAACTCCACCACGTAAAAACAAAACATCTTCTGTAGCGGCCCTGATTGCCTATTGGCTAGCACTCTGCCCTTTTGGTATCACAGGCTTCAAGTTCGAATCCTGGTGGTGGCATGGATTTATTCGTGGTTTGGAATCCACGTTAAACTGCAGATCCCAGTTTAATTAGCCCAAAATGTGAAAAAAATGACCGTAGAGCAACAAGCCAAACCCAACCTGTCTCGAAATCTGTCAGTAAGCAGATATCAGTAATCCCCCACCATGGGGCTGTTGCATCAATGGAGAAGAAAAAATCTAAAAATAAAGGATGGTAAATATTTTAATCTGCATATTTGTTGAAGCATTATTAAAAATTAAAATAGATAAAGCTAACAATACAATGTGTCTAATTCAGATTATTTAAATCTATTAAAGTATAAAACTCAATAAATTTCTTTTTGTATTATTGTATTGATGCTATTTGTTTCGGAATTATAACAAACACTACAGAAGATTATTAATACAAAAAAAAATGAAATAAAAAACGGGACATTTGTGTGAAAATGACTGGCTCGAGTTCATGGGAGGTTACAGTTAGTGCTATCAGAAACAAAGAAATTCGGTGGCAACTGTGACAGCATATACGAGCATTGACAGCAAGATTGCCTGGTATATGTTTCATAGTTTTCCCCTTTTTGACTCGCAAATGTAAACAGTTCCTCTTGAAAGTTTCACGGGAAGACAAAATCCATTTCTATTCGTCAGAAATTGTTTGTAGTAGAGACTTCGACATAAAAAAATTATCGTTAGAAAATATGATTTTTATAATTTATTTTGTAAGACTTGTAAGACTTTTGGGCTTAGTCGATAACTGATTAAACTTTTAACTTTATTTACAGTCTAACAAGCGCTGCAGAGCCAAATGCACCCGAGTATATGTTGGAGATCGCCAAAATAAATCTATAGGATTTAAAATCCTTTGGTTGCATTCAAGGATATACAGGGAAGAGTACGAATCTCGATATGCCACTTAATAACATATACACTCAAGAGCCAAAACATTATGACCACCTGTCAATAACGAGTTGGCCCACCTTTGGCGCGCAACACAGCTTCAACCAGCCTTGGCATGGATTAATACCACCACTTAATACCAGTTAAATACCACTTCCACCTGATCACGTGCCTTCCACGTCAACCAGGAGAGTTCATTGCAAAATGAGGGTGGTCATCATGTTTTGGCTCTGGAGTGTAGTACCTACTGCCAAAAATGTGCTTGAATAGAAATAGGCCCTCAAGTTTTACCTTGAATAACGTTGAATCTACTATTGCAGCGGCTAACTATATGTTAACCTAAGCCCATATGTCAACGCAATTAGCAATTGAAAATAACATAACTGATTTTATTAAAAATAAATGATCTATTACTTCTATAATTACTTAATTAAATGTTAATAGTTGGGGTCCTGAATGGCCGACAGTCTAGCGCTCTGGCGCTCGGTGCCACAAGTTTCGGGTTCGAGTCTCGGTGGCGCCATGGATGTTTGTAGTGGTTCAGAATCCCCTTTAAGCCGTAGGTCCCGGTTTCCTATGACTGTAAGAGCGACACGGAGCAGAAGTCAGACTTCTACCTACGGGTGCTCCATCAGAACGGAAGTTGCATCCCTCTTCCCTCTTTCATGAGGGACACGACGACGACAACAACAATTGTTAATAGTTAAATCTATACGAAAACTATAATATATATACAATCACCTCGATTGAAGAACTGGAATTGTGTCTAGCAAGGTTTCACATCTTGAAAGTTCGTATCTTGAGTCTCAGTTTTATTGGATCTTATAAATTAGCTTTATATAAGAACCTAGAAACAAATTAATAAAATTGGTATTAGGTCCTTTAATAAAGTTATTTTAGTTTGGAAACCGGAAAAACACATCCCATCCTACATGATGACATAAGGGTTAAGAGATATTACATATGAACAATATGCATATAACGTTAATTTCTTATTTTTTTTACCTACGAAATTTATATTTATGATTATGCTTGCTTGTTATTTGATAGTCTTGAGTCAGCGATCATAACTTGCTTTATACGTCGAAAACCTTTCCCAGCAGTGGTTGGGTTTTGTTTCCATTTACTTAATGCTTTTCTGAAAGGTTAATATCATTGTCTTGAAGAAGATACTGGTGTCTCTAGGAACAACAGATTATTTTGGAGTCTATTTGTTCATCGCTTCATTTAGTTTACCTCGCTTCTTCTGAAGATCTTTGATTTGATTTGTTCCCGGTTCTTAATGCTGTTTGCTTCGTCCAATAATGCTTTTTCCCTTTCTCTCATTGCCATTGGCTTGCATTTCTTTAATATACATGGCTGTATAATATGGCAATAAAAATATTATCTGTGACAAACATGCCGCCATAGTTTTTATTTTGAAGTCAAAACTTGGGGCATGGCAAAAATCTAGTATTTTGAGGTTTAAGTTCATATATAAAGAGTATTATATAACTACGTCAGAGTAGTATTCGAGGAGTGTTCTGATATCACTTTTATTAACTAACTAACTATCCAGTAGCATTGCGGCCTATGTTGGCCCAAGGCGTCCACCTACTAGCAGAATTCGAGTCAGGGGATGTTTTATTTCTTACAAGGTAGTAGCACTTTTCCAACAATCATATTAGACGGGGACCTACGGTTTAAAATGGGTTCCGAACCACTACAAACGTACATGACATGCCGGGACTCGAACCGAAATCTGTGGCATGGAGAGCCAAAGTGCTAGCAACTCGGCCATCAGGTCCTTTTGTTCTTATTATAATCTTATATTTCCCTCACTTTTTCAAACTCTTAATATTATGAGTAAATTTAAAAATTTTATGTGACGTTCAGAAGTTGAAAGAAAAAACACACATTTCTTAAAAATTTCAAACGTAAAATTATAACGAAAAAAAAAAAAAAATTCCAGCTGCTTTTAGCATTAACATAAACGGAAGTAAAATTGTTAACAAAAATTTGATTTTGCCTAAAATATTATAGAGGGTCAAACATATTTGAAGCAAAATTAGTTCAAAACAAATAAATAAATAAATAAATCATTATTCAAAACAAATAAATAAATTAAAAGATTTAATTCTTCTTATAAAAGATTAATTTCTAATAATGAATTTTTCTCAATTTTCTCCCTACAAACCAAATTATTTGAATATGTTGTTTCTTTTTGTTTTGAATAAAATATTTTATTACATTTTTTTTTAAGAAGTGGTATATTTCGTTGATATACGGGAAGATTAAATTTGATTCGAAAATTACTGCTAAAATAAAGCTATTGAATGAAACAATCTTTAAATAATAATAATAATAATAATAATAATTTACTTTTTTTAGTATTCCACTGTTTCAAAATGGAATAATTTTTATTCAAGCAATTAATGGAATCTATTCAATGTTTGAATTATAAGCGCTGGGTTTATTAAAAAAATTGGGCATATTCTACTATTCCACTACAAAATAAAAATTAAAATGTTAGATATATGAAAATGCATATAACTAATTTTGTATTTTAATAATTTATCCTAAAATGCAATAAATGTTAAAAATTTTTTTCATAAACATGAACATTTACCAAGAAATTTTGATATTCAAAAAACTGCACAAAATGCTCTTTTGTATTATCACAGACAGCCATGAAATATCAAGATAAATTCATTGTTTTATATGATGTAGAAAAATTTACGAATAAAAAATTTAATGATTTGTATCTATAACATTTGCATTTCGTGAAGAAGAATTTACATTATCTCCTAAAAGTTTTCGCATATATGGAATTTTCGTTTCCAAGAAAAAAAAAGAAATTATTATTTTAGAAATATTTTAAATGTTTTATTCACTTTAATAAGGTATGGTTTATTAGGTTTAATATTTTTCAAAGTTTGAAAAAAATGGGGAAAGAATATTTTTAAGCTTAAAAGCTTTTGCATGTAATTAAGTTTCGTATCAAATTTGTGTGCTTTATATTATTTTTGATTGCATTTAAGAAAAAAAAATTCAAACACTGATTGCTATATTAAATAAAGTCATCTTAGAATATTAAATTATTCTTATAATTAGAATATCTAAACAATTGGATCAGACGAGCATAAATAGTTCGAAATTTTTAAATGAATTATAAATTTACACTTAAAAAAGTTTATATTATAATAAGTTAATTAAATAGTTATCTTTAGTGATTTAAATGTTTTTTTTTCCATAAAATAAAAAATCAAACATTAGGTAATATGATTAAAATTTTTATACTTACAGAACTTGGGGTATTTCTGTAGAGCGATAATGATAAAACATTTTCCAATAATTAATTTATAATTTTCTAATGAAGTATGCTTGATCATAACATGAATACATTCTTAATCTATAAATAAATACTAGATAAAAATGATTAATTTCTAAGCAGACGATTTTATTTAATATGACAAACCATATTTGAAATGTATTACTTAATTAAGATCCATAATTAATATGAAACAGAAAAAATGCCTACGAAAAAGTTGATAGAGATTTATTCAGGGTTATAAATATCCTTTTAAATTATTTTTAAAATGTAAAAAAAATTTGAACCATAATAATTTATGAAATGAATTAAATTTGTTTTCATATTATCGTTTGAAACTATTAATTAATTCTTCATCTGTTCTTATAATTATAAACGATTACGATACACATGCAAAAACTTTTATGAGACATTCTAAATAAATTTAACAAAAAAATTATTACTTAATAAGTCAATTAAAAAATAATGTTTTTTCAAAAATAATGTTTATTAAATTTAATTTTAGGATTTAATTATGAGTATTTGCATATTTTTTATTTGATTGTGGGGCAACATTTATTTCAAAAAAAAATCGTTGGAAAATGAATTCAAATCAAACATTATTTCTTCTTCTTCTTGAGTAAATAATTAATTATGCTGAAATAAAATAATCCAATAACAGCCTTGAAATACTAAGCGAACATTGTTTCATCTTTGACCTTGATGAAATTTAGTCGAGCAAATTAGTTCCATAATTTTGAAGTAAGAATTATTCCGATAAGAATGTTATTCGAGAATATGATATGTTAATTAAATAAGTAATTTAATTATCTAATTAGTTAATTATGAAGATTGTCTTCATAAACAAATTAAAAATGGAGTGGTTAGGCTTACGTTTTATTTTGTATCAGACGTGATGTTATTAAAACATTTGGTGAAGCTTTTGGATCGTCCAATTAGAAAACATCAACAACGACAGATAAGGCAGCTGTATTTTATTTCTAAAAGCTTAGAAGATAAATGCTTTTACTTTGAAAGCTAACTAAAGACAAATTGTACAGAATACAAGGGAATACTTGGTGAGTAAATATAAAAAATGTAAGTAGATTTAAAAATGTTGATATTTTAATTTATGAGATTATAAGCGTTATTTAAAAATATAAATGATTATTCATTTCCAGTATCGCATACTAAAATAATTTAAGGGAAAAAGAAAATCACTAAATCAAAGAAAATTTAAGAATTTTAATTATAGAAAAAATTAATTATGAAATTATGTAAGAAAATTTGGTACTTACATATTAACGGTACCTTGGCGACAGACTTGGCGGTTTTTAAGTGTCGCCAATCTTTATTATTTGGAATGAAAATATTTTGAAAGCGTTTTGATTTTAAATGAAGTGTTTCATATATATATTTTATTATTTGGAACAAAAATTTTAAGTGTAGATTGGCGCCAAATCAGTGGCTGCGGTTGGCGCGTGTGCTCTTTATTGGCGCAACTGTCGCCAAGGTACCGTTAATACGTAAGTACCGAACATTTTAATAATAGTCAATATTTAGATCTAAAAAAGTAATAATTTCGTTTTTAGGAAACGGAAACGTTTATTTTTAAATAAATAGTCATTATAGTGACGTTTTGTTGAATGATTTTGTAAATTAATTTAGTACTATAATAAAATTTTAATAATATTTATTACTTAAAATGATTCAGTTATAATTATTGAACAGTCAGCCAACAATTACTGAAGTTTTTAAAAAAGTATATATTTTAATTTTCCCTCTTAATCTAGTTAAATATTATCAATTATTAATCGATATAAATGATATATATATATATATATATATATATATAATTTATATCTAATTGATAGATATAAATGATATATATGTATAGAAAAGATATATAATAACAATTTAAAGATATAGTTTTTAAATCAATTAAAGATATATTTTTAAATCAATTACATTATGTATTTTTTGACTATTTTTGTGCTTAAAAATCTCCATAATCAATAAAAAAACCCTGTCTAAAAATAATAAGCTAGACATCAAAGAATCCTTGAATTGTAAAAATCAGGATGGCGAACTTCTTTGACTGTCTACGCCTTTAATGGTTACATTCTTTTTATTAATCCTCTCAATCTTATTATTTTTGCTTAAATATAAAAAAAAAAAAAAACAACAAAGGAACTTATCTGAGTTTTTAGATTATTATTTTACAGTTTTTTTATATATATATATATAATAAACCATACGTTCTTATATTTTAAAATGATATATTCTTCTTAATTTACATATTTGATAAGAGGGATAAAAGTATATGGAATACAAAATTTAATTTATATAGTATAATCTTTCTTTTTATTGGTGAATACGTCTTTTGTGACTTATTTGACCTTGAACTTGATTGATTACTGACGTTGATTGATTGACTATTTTCATTACCTTGCTTCATTAGATAGGCTTCTTACTTGCCTTTTTCCTGTTGACACCATATTCTCTAATCGATTCTTAACAATTTTATAATTGGTAAGAGTCGATTAGACCTCTGTAAACCTATTGGCCATCTTGTTTTTGGAACTATTTGTGAAATTTAAAAGCATTGAAATAACCCTTTCTAAATCCTTTATATATATATTTAGATAGATATATCTATATATCCATTTATATGTATAAATATCTATAGCTAATCTCTCTATATCTATCTCTATCTCTCTCTCTCTATATATAGATCGAGGAAAAAATTTGATCTATTTATTTTATTATAATCTATTTGATCTATCTATTTATATATATATTCATAAATATTAATCTGTTATATATATATCAATCAATCAATATATATATATAAATCATCATTATCATTATTTATCATTATTAGTGCAACAGCCCCATGGTAGGCCAAGGCAGTATGTCTTCTTTTACGGGATGGGGTTGTCTACGGCCAACGCTTTATGGGATGGTGGATTCCAAACCACTACAAACATCCATGGCACCGCCGGGACTCGAACCTGAAACCTGTGGTACCGCGCTTGCCAAATGGACATTCCTATATATATATATTATTTCCAATGGCAGATTATGAACAGTTACAGCAAAAAAAAAAAAAAAAAAAAAAACAAAAAAAAAAAACAACAACAACAAAATAATACAACAAATACAACAAAACATGCTGAAACAGAGTTCATTCATCTAACAATGATGCCAAGTTGCAGATCTTTTAGCCACTAAAAAGTGTTACCAGGTGTACCACGGAGAGGTATATCTTTTGCGATAAATCAAATTTATATATATATATATATATATATATATAAAAAAAAATTTGATTTATCCATTTTATTCTAATCTATTTGATCCATCTATCTGTAAAATCTAATCTATATATATATATATATATATCTATGTATATAGTTTATGGGCTTTCCTTTAATAACAGCAAAAGATAAAAATATACTTTAAGGAATAACGTTAGGACATATTAAAAATAGTTCTCAAGTGCAAGATGGTGTATGAAATAAAAATAGTTTCTTTTTCAAACAATGGAATGCTACTGCTAATGAGTGTGAAGGAAATTGTCAGACGTAATATATCAAGTCATAAGAGCAATAAAGGAAATGTATTCTTTTCATTCTAGTTTATGTTTTTTTGTATGAAAAGATTGTATGTTTCTAGAATGACACATTTATAAGACTTAAGCAATGAGACATTTGAAACTTTTTCACCTTTGAGAAGTAATTATTTAAGAATTTTGTTTAGTTTTCATATTCATGATTTTTTTTTCCCTAAGACATTAAAATTATTTATAACAATAATGAGAAATTTACGTTAATATTAATAAAATTAATAATTCACAAAAATTAACCAGTTTCACTAAAAAAAAAAAACCTCATTTAGTTGTATTAAAATATACAATCAATTTATAAAAATTAAAAAAATACAAGAATAAACATGCTTAATTTGTATCATAAATAAAAGTGAGTATTAATTTTTGTACTTAAAAGTTAAAATAGTTATTTAAAAGTAATATTAAAAAGTCATATAAATTCTTTCTAACCGAACAATTTTAAAATAGGATGCTTAATCTAATTCAACTTTGGTTTGTCGCTAAAAATTAGCTGACTAATTAGACTGGGGCCTACTGTTTAACGTTATTTCCGAACCTTTAACAGACATCCAGGCCACTGCCAGGATGTGAACCCGAAGCCTACGATGCCAAATGCCAGAGCGCTAGCCAATTAGCCGTCAGGCCGTTTAACTTGCCTGAGAAAAACAATTTCAAAGTGAAAATATTCTGCCAGAATCGAATTAAAACGAATAATTATTTATATTTTCGTCTAAAAATATTTGAATTTTTGTTTGATACCATTTTATCCATTTTATATTGATTGTATTTCAGAGAATTCGTTAATAAAAAAAAAAATCTATATAAAATATGGGTATAGGGTATTAATGGTAAATAATATTAATATTTCAAGTATCATTAGATTTTAAAAAAAAAAAAAAATGTCGCGAGTTCATTTTACATGATATTTGCCGTGACAATTGGATGTAATTTTAAGTTAAATTCAAATTTCAGGATATATTCAGGATTTCAGGATATTAATCTGAAAAGGATGTTAATGTATATAAGGATTAAAAGGCCGTAAAGGATTTAGGATATTAGTATTTCTAAGTGAACTATATATAATTGAACATTGCAATATTTACAAAGCAATATTTTTCCATATAATAAAATACTATCAATGTTAACATATGAAGAATTCATAGTTAAAGGATTTTGTAGAAAAAAAGCTAATTTGAGCTGTCATAGAAATATTTTAATAATAAAATAATTTAAATGTCTATTTTTATTTACATTTGCAATCATTCAAAATTATCTCTCCCTTTATTAATCATTTTTAATAAATAAAACTATTTTAACTATACATTTTCTTAATACTCACAAAAACCAAAATCGACTTATTATTGCAAAACACCGTATGAGTCATGACGACAATTAAACCTTTCAACTTGCATATTTCTTTACTGAACAAAAGTCGCCGAGGAAAGAAATAGTTTTATTGGCGACAATAACTCATAATCCATTTTCACCCGCCTCCCTTTCATGAACTTTCGGGTCGACTTTCTGAAGGAAGGATAGAATTCTTTTGTCCCCGATCCTCAAGAAAGTCAGAGAGGGTGCTGTCAAATGTTGGATGGGTTTTATTGATTGCATCCTGACAAATGCTCGCCTGGTTTTGGATCAGGAAAAAAATGGATTATATTTTTTTTTTAATCGAATTGGATGAAACTATTAAGCTTTAACTCTTTCATTCTATTATGCTAAAAATTAAAATTGAGGCTTTAAAATACATTTCCTATTAAACATGTATGGATAATACTACTGTGACCAATTATTTTTTTTCAAAAACTCTTTATTTATTCTTCAAATTTATTTCATCGCCTTCACAGTAATACCCTCGGTCACAATGCACTTAGGCCAACTTTTTTCCAATCCTAAAGGCATGCCAAAAACTCATGCGGTGATTCACGTTGAATCTCTTCAATCGACTGAAAAAGGTTTTCCCGGAGTGTTCTTTTGAGTTTAAGGAATAGCCAGAAGTAGCACGGTGTGAATACGGTGGTTGTGGAACGATATGGGTTTCATTTTTGGCGAAAAATTCACGAAGGATCAATGCATTGTGAGCTGGAGCATTCAGTGTTTTCGGTACCAATAAAGATTTGACGCGTTTAAGGCCCGAAATGGAATTGACCGATCCTTTTGAAATTTCAACATCAGCAGCAAGGTCTCTAATTGTAAATCGACGGTTTGCAAGCCCAAATATTTTATTGTTTGGACGTGAGATTCATCGGTTGAGGCTGATGGTCGACCAGAGGGCTCTTCGTCTCCAACGCGTTCTTTGCCTTTTTTTTTTAAACTGTTTATACCACTTCTAAACATTTCTTTCCGATATAGAAAGGCTCACCGAATGCCTTCTGCAACATTCTATTCTATATTTCCGCAAACAAAATGGAATGCAAGTTCTTTGCTCAATTCATTCAGACATTTCAAAAATCGTCGGAATCAGTTTTAGCTTCTCACAAAGCCAAGAGTAGCTCAAACACTAATGAATATTTTGACGTCAAATTTCACACAGATGTCAAGGACAGTGCCAGCTGATTAAAAGAGAAAAAAATTTAAATTCCATAAGCCCCGGGAATTTTAAATTGAAAATCGGTCTTACTTTTTATACAATAATTCAAAATTCTCTCTCCATTTATTAATCCTTTTTAATGACTAAAACAATTTTTACTATATACTTTCTTAATACTCACAAAAAGAAAAAAAATCGACTTATTATTGCAAAACACTGCATTTGCCATGACGACAATAAAACCTTTTAACTTGCTATTTCTTTACGGAACAAAAGTTACCGAGGAAAGAAATAGTTTTATTGGCGAAACACTATTTCATAATCCATTTTCTCCTGTCTCCTCCTTTCATGAACTTTCGGGTCGACTTTCTGAAGGAAGGATAGAATTCTTTTTGTCCCTGATCCTCAAGAAAGTCAGAAAGGGTGCTGCCAAGTGATGGATGGTTTTTATTGATTGCATCCTGACAAATGCTCGCCTGGTTTTGGATCAGAAAAAAATGGATTATCCTTTTTTTTTTTTAGTTGGATTGATGAAGCACTTAAGCATCAACTCTTTCATTCCACCATGTTAAAAATTAAAATTGAGTTTTTTTTTTAAATATATTTCGCATTAAACACGTATGGATAATACTACTGTGCCCCAAAAAGTAAGACCACTTATTTTTTTTTCTTCAAAACTCTTTTTATTCATTCTTCCAAATTTATTTCATCGCCTTCAAAGTAATCCCCCTCCGGACACAAAACATTTATGCGAACTTTTCCTCCATTCCTCAATACACGCTAAAATATCATCGACAGGGATGGCCTTCAAAGAGGTCGGCGATTCAAGTTGAATCTCTTCAATCGACTCAAAACGGTGTCCCCGGAGTAGTCTTTTGAGTTTAAGAAACAGCCAGAAGTCTCACGATGGGAATACAGTGGTTGTGGAACGACATGGGTTTCATTTTTGGCGAAAACGTCACGAAGAATTAATGTAGTGTGAGCTAACGCATTCAGTGTTTTCAGTACCAAACGAGATATGACGCATTTGAGGCCAAAAAAAGGAATCGACCGATCCTTTTCAAATTCCAACATCATCAGCAAGGTCTCTAACTGTAAATCGACGGTTTGCAAGCGCGAAATCTTTTTTGGACTTGAGCTTCGTCGTTTGAGGTTTATGGCCGACCAGAGGGCTCTAGTCATCAATGCTTTCTCTGTCTTCTTTGAACTGTTTATACCACTTGTAATAAGATATGTTGTGAGTATTCCTATATAGGAATGCTCACTGAATGCCTTCCGCTGCAACATTCTATACGTTTCCGCAAACAAAATTTAATGCAAGTTCTTTGCTCAATGAATTCAGACATTTCAAAAAATCGCCGGAATCAGTTTTAGCGTCTCACAAAGCCAAGCATAATTCAAACACTAATGAATATTTCGATGTGCAATGTCACACAGATGTCAAGGACAGCGCCAGCAACCTAAAAAAAGAAAAAAAAAATTGAAATTTCAAAAGCCCCAGGAATTTTAAATTGAGAATTGGTCTTACTTTTTTAGACACAGTAGTATATATACCAAAATATAACACAATTTTTTGAAATTGCCTGTACTCTTTAAGTATTCTAATAATAATAATTTTACAGCGTGTTTTAGCGTGTCATAAAGCCAAGCGTAACTCAAACATTAATGAATATTTTGACTTCAAATTTCACACATATGTCAAGGACAGTGCTAGAAACCTAAAAAAAAAAAAAAAAAAAAAAAAAAATTGAAATTCCATAAGCACAGGGAATTTTTAATTGAAAATGGGTCGTACTTTTTGGACACAGTAGTAATCATTAACTTTTTTTCATACTACCATGTTAAAAATTAAAATTGAGTTTTTAAAATATATTTCCCATTAAACACGTATGGATAATTATCATTAAGTGATAGCAGCATTAGGAAGTTTGTTAACTTGAGGATTCACAGTGGAGGCTGTTTTTTTCCTGGAAAGAAAGGCATATTTAGCAGTAGGGAATATTTTAAGTTAATATAGGGAATATGGTTAGCAGGAAAACAAGTAAGTAGGGAATAATTTAAGGTAATATAGGGAATAGCGGTAACAGTAAAGAAAGTAAACAGGAAATATTTTTGTAAAGAACGTTTAGGTATAATACCATATTTGAGTGTCTAACTAAATTTATTTAGGGTCACTGACGTTAAGAAAAATTGTATTAAAAACAAAATATCGAATAAACAATTTGATAATCGTAATATTTTTCATTAATAATAAACTACCACAAAACCTTTCAATTACGAAATAGAAAATGAATTTTTGAGTAGTAATACTTTTTTGGGGTCTCGCTTTGGCACTTGATGCTCCAGGTTTCAGTTTCGAGTCCCGGCGGTAGCCAAGGATGTTTGTAGTGGTTCGGAATCCACTTTAAACCTTGGATTTCAGCCAAATATGACAGCAGGGCGTAGGGCTGACAATCTTACCCCAGTAAAAAGAAAACATCTCCAGTTTCGAAATGTGTAGGCCTTGGCCCACCATGGGGATGTTGCGCCAATGAAGAAGCAGAATTCTTTTTAAAGAGAGTGATATGTAAGAGTGAGAGTGAGAGACCAAACACATCTAATAACATATAATTAGACTCATTTATAAATGAGCATTTTAGAAAGTTTTTTTTAACAGTATCGTAAAAGGTTAAAAATTGCTTAAAAATAATTAAAGTATTAAGGATAGAATTTTTTTTTTTCAGTTATTTTATTTCTCTATCGTGATATATATATGTATATATATCAGACAAGTTCATAAAAGTAGAACAACAGATTATATTTTATTATCTTTTTAAAAAATTAAATAAAAAACAAAAATCAATATTTTATGCCAAATGATACTTATTACTTAATAACAATATATTTATTATTTAATCGCAATATTTATTATTTAATATTAATTATGTTTATTATTTGAAAAATACTTGATATTTGATTTTATGTAATGTTTTTAACTATTCATTCCTTAAAATTCAAAAAATAAGAAAATGGCTTTAAATTCGATTAAAATGTGAATGGAGCAGAGCAAAATAACATTTTATTCAAACTGAAAATTAAAAGACCATTCCAGCTAAAAAACTTTCGAATTATTTAATATTTTGCAAAAAAAGAATGCATAATAGATCAATTAAAATAAGTAGTTAATCTACAAATATGTGTTCAGATACTTATTTACTACAGAATAATCTTAAATGGAAAAAAAATTTCTTTTTAAATTAAAATTCCAGAATATTTTTTTTTTAAAGAAACATTCAACTATGTTTCATTAAACATCATTAAACGAACGCGTTAAGCGTAATTTGTTTAAAAAAAAAAAAAAAAAATCACATTTTCTCTTTTGCTATAATGAAAATGAGAGTCTTTGAATTACCAGTGAAGTAATTACCAAGTTAACCTATTAAGTAAAGGTTCCTAACATACTTAAAGAAAATTTTTTTTTCTCTAAAATTATAAAAACTTCTTTCTTACAAAACAAATTATCTGGTTTAATTTTTGCTGCCACATAAAAGCAAAACTGCTTTGTGTTTATCAATAGAATGAAAATTTGCTAAAAATGTAAAAAAATATTTCTCATTTAGAATTCCCATAACAAATAATGTTATTTAATTTAAATTATCTCTCACTTTTTAATAAGAATATTTTAAGCGAATTTAATTTGTGATCTTTTTTTTTTTGTTCGTTCAGATTCAAGAAAAGATTGGAGTTAATTATCCTAATTAATTTTTATCAGACACATTTATTTGCATTCTTTTCACCGAAACATTTATTGAGTAATAAAATAATCCTTTAGTAAATTTATTTAGCATTTTCGAATAAAGTTAATTCGAATATATGATTAAAATGAAATAGATTTAATCTTTTAAGTGACAAAAAAATGTGAATGAATGCCAACAAATATTTGTGTATATTAAATATTTAGTATCGTTTTATTTCATTGATATTTAGAACAGAATTTTTATGAATAAAACTATTTAATCTTTTTCCCTGTAAGGATTTCGTATGATTTAAAAATAAAAATATCTAAAATGACTCAAAAAGTCTTTAAAATATTAGATATGTTCTCATTATTATTAAATTGTTTATAAAGTTCTTTTATTGCACAATACAATTTTGTATATTTAATAAGAAACTGGTACGAAATTATACCTGTAATCGTTCATTATGTTTTTAAATACTTAACTATCTTGTAATTTCCTCTAAACATTGTGTAAAGTATCTTATATATATTGTAACGTCTCGGCCACATGAGACTTATAACGGCTTCAAGAAGAGGGACACTTTCAGGTTCATGGGAACACTTTAATTTTTAGTTACGAGCACTCTCTCTCTCTCTCTCTCTCTATATATATATATATATATATATATATATATATACAAATAATGAAACCTGGGCTATTATACAAAGAAATGAAAAATTAAAATAAAATTGATTCACAAAGGCAAGATTAAATTACAAGTACAGTTCACTCCAAGGTCGGAGATTTTCAGAGTTTTCGAGTCTACTTCGAATCTAATTGCCTGGTCTGCGGGCAGACGTTAATTATCACACAGCGTGATGCACGAAACGACAAGGAGCTCAGTTTGAAAAACAGGTAGGAACTACGGCCTATTCAGTTACTTCAGAGAAAAAAAGAAAAACAGCACTTTTGATCGACTCGTCGCAGAACTCTCACTCTCTTTTTCACCAAAAACCTACTTTTAAGACAATCCGTCCAGGGGGGGAATCAGCTTCCCTCACTTCTCATTGGAGTAGACATTTCTCAGCTCGTGATCTATCACCAATCAAGATGTAACAACTCATGGTATAGTTCATATTCTATCCGTATTTATTTCGATCTGTGGAGGTCGCACAGACATTCGCTAATTTCATGAAGTTTCGATATACATGATACTGAATATCTGCTATCAGATTTGAATGATGGGTTGTTTTCATTAGTACAAAACACTGATTGCATGTAATATAACTACCCACTAACTAACAAGAATTTCATATATATGCATATATGAAATTCTTAGATATGCTATTCAAGCTTTGAAAAATTTATATAATATGTTATTCTAATGGGCAAAGTTTTATTTAAAAATTTATTGAAATTAATTTTATTATTTATATTATATTTGAACTCTTATCGATATTTTTCTTTTGATGTGTTTTAATTATTTGTATTCTGAAGTTGATTAATTTCAATGCTATTGGAAAAGACAGCATTTAATTAGTATAATAAATAATAATACGATTAGAATAAAAAAAATCATTTGAATAAATCTAAAAATTCATATAATCAAAACTAAATGGATCTTATAACATAAGATGTAGAATGATAAAAAACATAAACACGAAAAATATTAGAAAATAAACACGGTAAAAAATAGAGAGACAGAATTTCAATGCATTATTTAAATTGCAAAAATTTTATTCAGAGTGCTAAAATTTTGCTGCTGAAAATGTCAAAGGTTAAACTAAAGCAAGATTTTGAGACATAAAAAAAAATTTCTAAAAATAAATAGAAAAAAATAGCAAAAGGCGTTGGTAATAAGCTGGAAAAAAAATAAAAAGCTTTCTAAGCATAAATCTGAAACTTATAATATAATTTTTTTTTTTCAAAGTTAATTTTATATTCAGGATCCCATTTTCTATTACGTATGAAAGTTTCTTACAAAATGGAATGTTGTTAAACTTTGATCACTTCAATAAACAAAAAAAAAAAAAAAAAATTTGACGGAAAACTTTGCAAATTTATTTTATCATTTATGCAAAGATTTTGGGTTTAATATATTTGATAAAATATGAATAAATTTGTTTAAAGGTTACTCGAATTCAGAAAGTGAGAAATAATTCGAAATAAGTAACTATACATTCTGAATCTAGAAAAAGTTTATGCTTCATTTTTAATACAGTTAAAAAAGTACTTAGAAAAAAATTATTTTGAATAAATATTCCTGGAAAGCTGTATATGCTTGAAAAACAAATAATTAATTATGCATATATATATATATATATATACATTACATAATACATAATTTTAAAGTCAATTCCTCTTTTTTTTTTCACTATATTGCAGAAAGTTCCTTCATAAATAATTTTCATTCAATTTTCCAGTTTATCTGGGCCATCTATTGGTAGATATATGCAACTTAAATCTAAAAAAAGTTAAAATTAATTAAATAAATTCAATTACTGAATTAATATTTGAAAAACTGTATTAACATTAAGTGTCATCCACTACAAGTTAAAAAAGGTATTTGAACTTGAGTGGATGAATAAAAAGTATTTTATTAACGACTGAAAATTTGAACAAGATATGTATATAGGAAGAGTGTGAGCTAATAGAAGGAATTGAAAAAGATAATTAAATGCCCTTTTTTTTAAAAAAAAAAAAAGAAAAGGAATTATTTATTTAATAAAATTATAAAATGAAAAATAACAAAAAATTAAAAAGTGTAGATGTTGATGAAATTAGTTGCATGTAATTTAAAAAAAAAAAAACATAATGAGCAAAGGTCAAATTAGAAGAAAAAATAGCTTAGGAGGAAAAGCGAACTTTTTCATCTAGACCAGGGGTCTCCAAACTACTGCCCGGGGCCAAATCCGGCCCAGTCAGTGTCATCAATCCGGCCCCTGACGGCGAATAGCTTATTATTGTTGTTTTTTTAACACAGAATGATAATAACGGTTTTATTGACTTTCTAGGTAAAAGCTTAATGGCAACCATAATACGCAGAAAATTTAACTTAAGCATAACAACTAACAAATGATTGAAATGAATCCCACTAGCATTATAAACTAGTGAGCATCCCGCGGTTACCCTCTGTAGTTATGTTGGGGTAAAGAGTATCGCATGTGTATGTATATCGATGTTTGGAATGCATATCGAACAACATAAACCTCCTCGCTCAGAGTGCGGGCTCGGCGACTAGTCTAGAAATGATAGATAATGGCAGAAAAATTAAAACGGTTTCGGCACTTGGTACTTACTGGAGTAAACAGTACGGCCCTAAGGCTGGAAAAGTTTGGAGACCCCTGATCTAGACAGTTGTGGGTAATAAATCAGTCAGCACAGGAGAAATCGCCAGGATGAGGAATTAATTTAAAATATTTAGAACAGTGCGAGGTCTTTTGTTATGTTGAATAAATTTTGTTTACAATTTTTCTTCTGTAGAAAAAAATGATAATTACTTTTTAAAGTATTATTTGCTTCGTCGTTTTTCGTGTTTATTATTATTCCTTTCTTATAATTTTCGATTTAAATAAATAATTCAGTGAATTATTTTGCTTAGACATTTTCTGAAACAATTAATTATTATGTTTACAATAATAGACAAATAGTTATCAAAATAAAAAAAAAGTAGGAACGTATGTCGTATATAGAAAGTATCTTTTTTGGAGAACAGTACAGTATTTATAGTATAACAATATAGATTTTATAGTTAAAAATATCTGGAAAATTGTTTTTTCTAAAAAAGGATAATTAAATTTTGATTGCAAATTCTGAATAATGAAAAAAAAAAAAAAAAAAATAGAAGTTTCTGACAAATATCGAAAATGCCAACAATTCATTATGTTGTTAAAATAATGAAGCTTAAAAAACTTCCATCTAGTTTCATTTTTAAATTTTCTTTTCTGTCAAAAAGGGAGGGCTGTATTAGTCGTTATACGATGTCATTCTTTTCTACCAATAAAAAAAGATCCTAATTTAATTGGTTAACTCCGTCTAGTCACAGATTTCTCATTTGCTAATATGAATGTCCCTCATTCCCAGAAATAAATAAAATATTTCATGGAAAACTTCAAAATATGTTGAAGCTAAATATTAAAGGTGCACAATAATTTAGTCATAATATAATCGTGTACGATAGCTAAAAATAAAAATCAGTTAAACTCATATGTTAAATAATTAATATTAGAAGGAAATACATTGATCGGTCAAAATTAAATGAATACAGAATGAATTTAGAATAAGGAATTGAAGCAAATATTTTTTAAAAGATTATTTTAAGCCTTATTGATGCAAAATTCAAGATTTATATCTATCTACACGCGGTTTTATTCATTTGAAATAATTTTTTAATAAAATAAATTCTAATGACTTAATTCTAATGAATGAATACATTCTTTTATGACTTAAGGTAAGCTCTGCACCGACGTTTCAAATTTACACACATTATGGGAGAAACCAGAAAACTCTCACCTAGTCTCATTCTAATCAGTGCGAGACTTACAATCAATATCGCATTCAGATCAATTGCTGATTGTTCTTTTTACCCATAAATTTATGAGTATTTGTTTGGAGAGCGGGATTTTTCATGTCCTTGACCAGTTTCAATTTTTTCCATTTCTTTCACGAGCTTTTTTTTTTTTCTACATAATATTTATCTAAATTTCTTTCGAAAGCTTTTTTTTTTATAATTTATGTAAATTTCTTTCACGTGCTAATAATTATATAATTAATTAAATAACTTAAAACTGTAAAAAACATCGTCTGGTGAAAGCAAAGTTAATTTTACTTAGTCTCATTCTAATCAATGCGATACTTACAATGAATATGAATCACATTTAATTCAATTCACTTGTTGTTGTTCTTTTCACCCATATAATTATGCGTATTTGTTTGGGGAGGGGTATTTTTCGCATCCTTGACCACTTTCAGTTTTTTTTTTTCTATTATTTTCACGAGCTTTTTATTCATAATATTTATCTAAATTCCTTTCGATGAGCTTTTTCATGCATAAAATTTATATAAATTCCTTTCAGGAGCTTTTTATGCATTTATCTAAATTCCTTTCAGGAGCTTTTTATCTAAAAAATTTCTTTCACGAGCTTTTTGTGCATATTTATTTAAATATATTTCTCCTGTTAATTATTAAATAATATAAAATTGTTCAAAAAAATCGTCTGATGAAAGCAAAGTCAATTTTATTTCAAAGTGAAAATGAGATCTTTCAAAAACAAAACAAAATAAATAAATAAAAATAAAATAAAATTCTTTGGAATTCTATAGTTTTTTTAAAATATTTTTTAAGATTACTGTTATGCTTTTTGTTCTTACATTAAATTATAAATTTTATGGGTTAACGGTAAATCGCCCTTGCCGATTATTATTATTTTTTGTATATTGATGCTGTTTTTCATTGTTTCATGCGTTTCTTATTTCATTTATAAGTGTCAAAAAATCTTACTGACAGATGATATGGGGAAGACATTTGCTTCCGGTAGAACTTGCTAATTCTTTTTTTTTTTGTTTTGTGAGGAATACCTGGAAAACTCCCGCAAGATACTGTTAATAACTGTCAGAAGATGGGGCTAATTCGAAGCGTTCACTTACACTGTTATAATTTCAGCTTACTACACTTACTATTAGATTGCAAGTTATTTGAATTTTCTGCTGTTGTTTTTTTTATAATTAATTTAACGTTAACTGTTTTCTACAAACTCCTGATTAGTATATATACCAAAATGTAATATAATTTTTGAAAATTACCTGTAATTATTTCAGTTTTCTAATAATAATAATTTTATAAAACAACTTGCCTAGGTCCCATTATGCTACAATTTTACTGCCATACCCATAATACAACATCATAAATTGTTCTAAAGGAAAAAGAATACATTTTTCTATCATCGACAATACCCGTTGCCACCATGTTGTAACTTTATTTTGACAGGAATGGCAAAGATGCACCTCATAAAAAAAAAAAAAAAAAAAAGAGGAACAGAAAAAGCCATAAAAATATTTTTCAAAGCAAATTGTGGCAATTTATGGCTTTCTGCTCGTGAAAAGGGAGGAACTGAAATATTTCATTCCATTGCCTTTTTTTATCCCACTAAAATAAAAGATGGCGGGGGGAAAATCAAAAGCGATGAAAGCACGTACTGGAGAGGTTTTGAGAATTTCTGATTGTATAGTAAATAACAATCCTTCATTTTAATGGCTCTGCTTGTTTAAATACACAGAGGAATGAATTAAAATTAATGTCCAACAATCATGAGTAGCTTGTGAGGATTTTCCGGTTGTACATTGCAATTTTTATCGTGTTTGATCCACGTTAACATCTTTATTCGTACATTAATTTATGACGTTATTTGCATTCCGTATTTTATGAATAACGTAATGTTTTATTTTAACTGTAATTAGTTTAATTTACACTTTTAGCCTAATGAATATTATTGTATATATTTGTTTCAAAATAGACTGTATAAAATACAATATAGTCTGAAGAAAAAAAAAATCTACTGTTCTGAAATCAAATTTTTAATTTTATCAATAATTAACAAATTTGTTTGTTAAATAAGTTACTGCTATATAAGCTCGACTCGTGATTCAGTGGTAATGATGAGCATTAGGGCGGTGGTACATTCCGCTGACGGCTTTGCTGTAGACACTGTTTCAATAAACGAGGAGACTCGAGGGTGTTTGGATGTTTGGCACTTTGTCTCGTTAGTCAGACTATCAGGTGGGAGTTTTCCGGGTTACGGAACGGCGGGGTAGTTCCCCTAAAAGTCTCCCGGATTTAAAATTTGCAAGAGCTTTTTTTTTCGTTGTGCGAGATATCACCCGGAAAACTCCCACAAGATGCTGTTAATTACTCTGAAAAGATGGTGTTAATTCGAGGCGTTAACTTACACTCTTACAACTACTTTATAACAATGTAACCTTCACTTAAATTCGTGGAAAGATTTTATGAATAAGTCGAAAATAAAAGATAATCAGGTACGCGCAGGATGCGCGAAATAAACGCGCTCTCCGGCTGAGAGTGTGCGTAGATTAATTGTCTCTGCTCATTTTCGAAAGCAGATTTCAGCTTATAATCCAATAGTAAGTTATCTAAATTTTCTATTGAGTTTCTTTTTTAATTAATTTAACATTAATCGTTTCCTTCCAATGTTTGATAAGTATATATACCAAAATGTAATAAAAATTTTTGTATATTTTCTATACTCTTTCAGCTTTCTAATAATAATAATTTTATAAAAACAACTTGCCTAGGTCCCATTATGTTACAATTTTTACTGCCATACCCATAGCACCGCATCATAAATTGTTCTAAAGAAAAAGAATAAATTTTTCTCTCATCGACAATACCCGTTGCAACTTTATTTTGACAAGAATGGCAAAGAAGCGCCCCATAAAAAAGGAGCAGAAAGCCATAAAAATATTTTTCAAAAGCAAATTGTGGCAATTTATGGCTTTCCGCTCATGAAAAGGAGGAGCTGAAATATTTCATTCCATTGCCATTTTTTTCTCTTTTGCTAAAATAAAAGATGGTGGAGAAAATCAAAAGCGATGAAAGCACGTATTGGAGGGTTTTTGAGAATTTCTGATTGCAAATAGCAATTCTTCATTTTAATGGCTCTGCTTGTTTAATATACACAGAGGAATGAATTAAAATTAATGTCTAACAATCACGAGTGAATTGTGAGGATTTGCTGGTTGTACATTGCAATTTTTATCGTGTTTGCTCATCGTTAACATCTTTGTTTATATATTAATTTATCACATTATTTGCATTCCGTATTTTATGAATAATGGGATTTTTTATTTTAACAATTGTTTAAACAGTTAAACTGTAATTAGTTTTAGCCTAATGAATATTAATGTATATGTTTGTTTCAAAATAAGTATTCTTGCAATTTTAGTCTGCAGAAGACAAAAAAGTTCGACTATTATGAAATCAAATTTTTAATTTTAGTAATGATTAACAAATTTGTTGTGTCAAAAATAAGTTATTATTATATAAGCTTGACTTGTGGTTCAGTGGTAACGATGAGCATTAGGGCAGTGGTTCAGTCCGCTGGCGGCTTTGTTGTAGACACTGTTTCAAAAACGAAGAGACTCGAGGGTATTTGGCACTTTGCCTCTTTAATCAGACAACCTGGTAGGAATTTTCCGGGTTAGAATTAGAATGGAATTTTCCGAAAAGGCAGGGTAGCTCCCCCTTGAAAGTCCTCCCGGACTGTTAGGGCTGTTTTTTGTTGTGTGAGACACCATCTAGAAAACATTTACAAGATGCTGTTAATAACTCTCACAAGAAGGTGTTAATTCGAAAGGCATTAACTTACACTGTTACAATTACAACAATGTAACCCTCACTTAGATTCGTGGAAGGAGTAAGCCGAAAATAAAGATAGGCAGGTACGCGCAGGATACGTGAAATATACGTCTTCTTCGAGTGAGACTCCGTAGGTTTGGTTTGGTTTGTTGCTCTACGGTCATCTTTTGTATCACGAGGGCTTAACAGACCCGGACCTACAGTTTAAAGTGAATTTCGAACCACTATAAACATCCATGGCACCGCCGGGACCCGAAACCGAAACCTGTGATACCGAGCGACAGAGCGCTAGTCACTCGGTCATTCAGGCCCCTCTCCGTAGGTTAATTGTCCTTTCGCGATTTCAGCTTACTCTTAGATTATAAGTTATCTAAATTTTCTATTGAGTTGTTTTTTATAATTAATTTAACGTTAACTGTTTCCTTCCAGTGTCTGCTAAGTATATATACCAAAATGTAATATAATTTTTGAAAATTTCCAGTACTATTTCAGTTTTCTAATAATAATAATTTTATGAAAGAACTTGCCCGGGTCCCATTATGTTACAATTTTACTACCATACTCACAGTGCCGCATCATAAATTGTTCTGAAGGAAAAGAATAAATTCTTCTCTCATCGACAATACTCGTTGCAACTTTATTTTGACAAGAATGGCGATTCACTGCAAAAAAAAAAAAGGGAGGAAAGCCATAAAAATATTTTTCAAAAGCAAATTGTGGCAATTTATGGCTTTCTGCTCGTGAAAAGGAGGAGCTGAAATATTTCATTCCATTCCCTTTTTTTCTTTTTATTTGCTAAAATAAAAGATGGCGGAGAAAATCAAAAGTGATGAAAGCATGTACTGGAGAGGTTTTGAGAATTTCTGATTGTATAGTAAATAACAATTCTTCATTTTAATGGCTCTGCTTGTTTAATATACACAGAGGAATAAATTAAAATTAATGTCCAACAATCACGAGTGAATTGTGAGGATTTGCCCGTTGTATATTGCATTTTTTATCGTGTTTGCTTTATCGTTAACATCTTTATTTAGTATACGTTAATTTATCACATCATTTACATTCCGTATTTTATGAATAATGGGGTTTTTATCTTAAAAATTGTTTAAACAGTTAAATTGTAATTAGTTTAAGCTACAGTTTTAGCCTAATGAATATCAATGCATATGTTTGTTTCAAAAATAAGCATTCTTACAATCTTGTCTGCACGCACAAAAAAAAGAACTACCATTGTGAAATCAAAATTTAATTTAACAATAATTAACAAATTTGTTTTGTCAAAAATAAGTTACTATTATATAAGCCCGACTCGTGGCTCAGTAGCAATGGTGAGCATTAGGGCAGTGGTTCAATCCTTTGGCGGCTTTGCTGTAGACACTGTTTCAAAAAACGAGGAACCTCGAGGGCGTTTGGAATATTCAGCATCTTGCCTCGTTGGTCGGACTACCTGATGGGAGCTTTTAGAGTTTTTCCCATACGATTCGCAAATGCGGGGTTGTTCCTCCTAAAAATCTTCCCGGAAGGCACTACCCGCCTTCTTCAGCTACTCGGTAACAAATCAGCCTTCTACCTATGGGTGCTCCATCACAACAGAAACTGCCCCTTTCCCACCTTCCATTCATCTACTATATTATGCATCGATATATTTTTTATTTCATGTATTTATATATCTATCTAGATCTTAAACATGCCCGGTGACTCAGTGGCAACATAACGGTGAACATTAGAGCGAAGGTTCAATCCGCTGCCGGCTTGTTGTAGACTAATATTTCAAAAAACGAGGAGACTCGAGCGCGTTTGGGATGTTCAGCATCTAGCTGCGTGGTAGTCGAATTACCCGATGTGAATTTTCCGGGTTTTCTCCCCAACGATACGCAAATGCGGTGTATTTCTCACTAAAAAGTCCTCCGCGAAGGCCTGCCCTCCTTCTTCAATTTCACGGAGCCAAATCAAACTTTTAACCTAAGGGTGCTCCATCACAACAGAAGCTGTCGCACTTTCCCTCCTTCCATGAGACCACATGGGTTCTTAGACTTGGTTTAGATGCTGCTGCCTACCAAGTGGGATAAGAAAGTATCATACAAAAAACAGAATAGAGGGATTTGATTGCATTCTGGAATAAACCTCATTTTTTCTAGGGGTTTGACAACAGGGACATACTGGATTATATTCTGGTAATGATTACCATTTTAAAAATATCAACAATTTTTCTATCATGCATTTTGTGCTGACATTTAAAAATGCCTATACTTTGAAAATACAAATATTTTACCAATAAAAATAAAATAATATTAAATACACTGCTCAATCTCTTCACTAGAAATGCAACCCAACAATATTTTAATAAATATTTATAGAAATGTGCTTTCTATAATTGGAATTGCAAATGAAGTGAAAAGTGATTAAATCATACTAAAAAATTATGCAAATGAAATTGAAATTTAACTATATTATATTAAATAATTTAAAAATAAATATAGAATCCTCATTAAAAGATAAAAATTCGACAAAATTAGAAATTGTAGTGTAGAGGTAAGAGCGGACCCCACGTTAGGCGCCAGATTGTACGAGCGGATCTTGGGTTGGTGCAAGATTGTAGTATTGTAGGTTGTAGGCTTTGTTGTAGGCACAGTTTGTAGTGTTGCAGCTGGATCTGGGTGTGATTGGGTTGAGACTTGAGATACAGGAGAACACACAGCTTTATTTACACGCGCACAAACACCCCATGCAAATACAATTAAAGATAATATTTAAAACATTTAAAGACATCTAATTAAAGATTCGTGGAAGGATTCTCTTTTAAACCGAAAATAAAGATTCTCAAGGAATTATACTTCGTATATTCAGGGATAATTATACTCAGGATATATATTTCCTCTCAGGGTGAGCGTTTGTAGGCCAACTTATGTACTAAATTTGGGTCGGTCTAAATATATTTTCTTTTGGTGT
Source organism: Caerostris extrusa (assembly GCA_021605095.1). Taxonomy (NCBI): domain Eukaryota; kingdom Metazoa; phylum Arthropoda; class Arachnida; order Araneae; family Araneidae; genus Caerostris; species Caerostris extrusa. The sequence goes on from BPLR01006166.1 coordinate 51,559, forward strand.
GAGAGACTGTAAATTAAACGTTTCTCTTTAATGAGCTGTACGTCCTCTCGGGTCAGAGTCCGAGGCCTACTGGTCATTGCTCCTGAACGCCACAGGGGGGCTCTTGCAGTGCGTAGGAGGGAGAACTCTTACAAAATTTATTTGCAAGATTAAAAAATAAACAAACCCATAGTTCTGTAAGAATTTCGTAAAAACAAATATTTTTTTAATCCTCACTTAAATTCAGAAAAATCTATTACTTATTTAATGATTATTTTTTAAAAAATTACTTAAGGTTTGTATTTTTAAATAAAACTAATTACTAAATAAATAACTAACTAATTGTTAGTAAAAAAATGCTTGCAAAATTAAATAAAAGAATAAACAAAAAAAAAAAAAAACGCATAAACTTTCGATAATTTCCAGAACTTTCTGAAAACTATCAAAAAAGAGATTTAAAATTAAGTAATTACTATATTTAACGATTAAACCAGTAAAATAAAATTATTATTTCCCCCTCATTAGCTGAAATTATTATTTTTTTCTAGATTCCAAAAATCGTATCGGAAGAATCGATTAAATTGAAGCACCCCGAACTGATATCGTAAAGCAATTATAACAACCTAATTTAGGAAGTGGCGGAAAAATTCTTTCGTTGCCATGGTTACGTAAAAGTAATTTTACTCTTTTTCCTTGGGATTAATAGCACATTTCTAAAGTAATAGCATTCTTCCTTCACAGCTGATAAGCTTTGCCAAAAAGTTAATTCAGATAAAAGAAAGCTTGAAATTTGCATACAAGGTGAAAGATTTTTTTATCTGTTATAAATTACTTTGAATTTAAACTGTTATTGTGTTGAGAATATTTTTAATTTAAAACAAAAAAGGAGATTAAAGATTAAGAAAATTCCAGGGAATAGGCTTACGGTGCAAAAATATCTTAGTACGCAGTTCTTGGCCATATTATTGTTATCACTGCATATATATTAACAAAATTTCATTAATTAAATACAATTTTAAAGAAAATATGTGAATTGATAATGGCTTGTTGGAGAAATAAATTTTTAGATTCATGTAGTCTATTAAAATATCCATTTAAATTACGTTATTTAATCACCATGGAAAACCGTTATGATGATTTAATTAATAATAATTTTACAATAAACTAATATTATTCAGCTAGAAAATTAATTTAAAATTAAAATCTTCAAATTGAAATGTTGACTTTTTGGTGTTGATCCTAAAAATATTTCAGTTTTATTAAAATGATTTTTAGAGTTGCCACTTAAAGAAGAAAGTGCCAGTACAAAGAAGCCATTTAAAATGCTTTGAAATAATTGAATCTTGTAGTGTTGTCAAGCTGGATTGTACTGGGTATGGTTGTCGTAAAAACTGTGATTGTTCACTGTTTCAAAACGATGCCTGTGATGTTCAGCATGATGCCTCGTGGACTACGTGATGAAAGTTTTCGGGTTTTCTCTCATACAATACGCAAATGCGGCGTAGTTCCCCTAAAAAGTCCTCTCGATGACATTTGAAAACAGTCAGATTTCTACCTAAGAGTACTCCATCACAACAGAAGCTGTCCCATTATTCCCTCCTTCCATGAGGGGATACAATAACAACAACAACAACATAAGATAACCTGAAAACTCCGAGCAGGTTGTCCAATTCATTGCGAGACATTCTCTCAAACTTGATTAGAAAGCAACTGTTAATCTACACTACTTGCTTTTGAAATTAATATTTGTTACGCATAATGTCTTCCGAATAATTTCTTACGGAATCGGCCATAATTTCATTCATGTCTTAGAAAGACATGAATGAAATTATTTGCCTTTTACATACATTTAAATTCGGAAAGTCAGTGCAAAATTTATATCAGTTTTCAAAATTGATTTGAATATTTTACTACAACTGATACTAAATAATCATGCGAATTTTTATTATTGATTTTGTGCAAATCACTTTCAAAGTTTGAATCTCGCAAATTTAAGCATTTCATAGTTAATAAACAATTTATACAAACCAAAAAAAAATTCTTGCAGATTTTCTTATAAATAAAGGAAGTATTAAAGTTAGAAATACTGGATAAACTAAGAAGTGGATTAATAAAATAAAAATATTTGTCGGATACAGAAATAAATATGGGTATAGATTGTGATTTTAAATGGACGCTTTTTACCTGGAAGTAGTACAATAATAATGTAAAGCTAATTTATTGTTTTGAAACTAATTGAACCAACATCGTTAAGCAACAAAAATATTTCCTTAAATTGAATAAAAATATTGAAAAATACGTATGAAAAATTCATATTGCCACACATGATAGTTTTTATAACTTTTAATATGCTTTTACTAATCGTATTAATTTTAGTTGATTAATTTTTTGCATAAATTTTTGATTAAGAGCCACTGTAATCCAAATATAAGATAGCTGTAAAAATCAGTAAAAATATAAGTAATAGAAATAATATCTGTAAGTAATCACAATAATAATATTGATTAATACCTTTACAAGTAACGACAACATTAATATTAAGTTGTTCAAATGCAGCTGTCAATACAGAGACAGTTAATCTTTATGCCATAAGCAAGGGCTGCATCACTGTTACTCATTTAGCACTACACAGGGGGCATGTATAGCTTCAAGATATGCTAGGATATGCTATGGACGCGAGTAACACTACCCCATGATATTAAGTAATATAAGTAATATCTGTAAATAATCACTGTAATAATATCAAGTAATATAAGTAATATCTGTAGTAAAGTTGTATTTTATTGTTTTTGAATGACATAACTGGCCAAGCCCAAAGCAATACTCATGATTGAAATAATCATGTTTCAGCTTTTGTTTTGATGTCGACCATTTATAAAATATTCTTTGTTGAAACGTTTCTTGTTGTTAGGAGCCAAAAATCAGAACAAAATATGATTATTAAAAGCTTGCACGTAATAATGATATGCATATAGTTATACTATTTGATAGTTATATAATAGTTATACTATTTGATACAAGATAGCTAAATTTGTGGTTGAAGCTTGTGTGGTATTTTCATGCTGAAGTTAGAGATCATGTGAAAATATTTTTAACTTCCGAATGATTCTTAATTTGGGGCCTGATGGCCAGTGGCTGTAAGTAATCACAATAATAATATTAAATAATATCTGGGTTCGTAATCCAGATGGTGCGATTCTATTTTATTTTGAATGACATCCACTTTAAAAACCGTAGGTCCCGTTTCGCTTTCGTTGCCGACCATTTATACAATCCGTGGCGTTTCTTCAAGTTTGCCAAAAATCGCGCCCCCTGGATAATTAAAAGTTTAACGTCTGTGATAGCATATATTTAAAGTTATACTATTTGATACAAGATAGCACATTAGTGGTTGAAGCGATATTTTCCCGTTAGAAGCTAGAGATCATGTGAAAAAAAAAATAATTATTGATTTAAAATTTATATTATTTTTAATCATTTTTCTGTATTCTTATTCTTGCGCTTTGAAATATTTACAAGGCTATTCTATTTAAGGTAATTTTTTAAAATCATTATTTATTCTTTCGTTTGTGTTGAAATGTTTATTCAAAAATTTAATTATCTTTTTAAAAAAAGTCGAGCAAGGTAGGTAGCCATAATTCAAGATTTAAAAAATTCAGAATGCAAAAAAGGTGTAATTTCAGTTTTTTGATGATTTTAAAATTAATTAAAGTTTTATCTTTATAGTTTGAAAAAATATCATAATCATCGTTGTGATTAATGGAAATATTAAAGACTTACTTAAAATATTTTGTTGGAAGATTGTTTACTGTTCTTTGTTGATAAAAACAATGTCTGCATTGCTGTTAGGAAAGGAAGGAAGAAAAAAAATTGTTGAAGAATGAATGAAAAAAAAAGCCTTATTAATGTAAGAATGAAAAATTAAAGTAATGCGATGAGATGAAAAAAAATTTTCGACATGAGTGATTTTAAATTTTTGCAACTTATTCAATAGCAAACATTTTTTTCATTAGTTTAATTATAATTTTTTTGTATGAAATAAACATTTTCATAAAAATTTTAATATAACATGATAAGAAGGAAAGCATGTTACGGTAGCTATAAAAAACTTAACTAATAATTTTGAAAGATTTAAAAATGAAAATAATTACTTTAGTGGTTCTGAACTTTTTAATGTATTGTTTATCCTTATTAGTGTTTAATGTCCACTTATAATTATTTAGTTACTGAGAAGTTATATAATTAAAAAAATTTATTTAAAAATATTAATTAAAATTTATTATATATAATCTCATCATCACCATCAGTGACACAACAGCCCCATGGTGGACCAAGGCCGTTAGTCTACAAGCATATTTCGAGACAGGATATATTTTTTTTTTTTATGTGGTAGTGTAGTCAGTCCAAATTAAACAGGGACTACCGGTTTACGATTTCTTACTGAATGTTTTTGAAGTAATCATTATGTTACAATTGTTTTTATGGTAACATTTTGAACGTTAATTTTGTTTTTATTTTGTTAGCGTATCTTCCATTTATTAAATTATTTAGCCTCTATTCTTGTTTTTAAAAGCAGACTGAGAGTACAAGGGACCTACCGTTTAAAGTGAACTGGATAGGATTGTCAGCCACGCCCAACAATCATATTAGACAAACATCCATCCATGGCACCGCCGGGACTCGAGCCTGAAACCTGTGGTATTGAGCGACAGAGCGCTAGTCACTCGGACATCAGACATCTATATATAATTTAAAGCAGAAAAATATTGAATTTCCTCAAATATTTCTTTAGTTCTGAAAAAAACATAATATTTATTATTGTGTAAATAATAAACGTAATATTTTATGCCATCAAAAATTCAATGGAAATAATTATTATATTAGGGTCTGAGTGGCCGAGTGACTAACGCTCTGGCGCTCGATGTCGCAGGTTGCGGGTTTGAGTCCGGAGGTGCTATAGATGTTTTTAGTGATTCGGAATTCACTTTAAAAGGTTGGTCCAGATTTAACATGATTGTAGAGCATTTCAGAGATAATGTTACTCCGCGTTCGTAGCTTATCTTCAAGCTACGCGCACCTCCTGGGTAGTGTTAAGTGAGTAACGTCGGGGCAGCGATCGCCTTAAGGCATCGAAGACAATTGTCTAAGTGTTTGCCAGCTGCATAAGAAAAAAAAAATATTAAATTATTAAATACATCACATCTCTGTGAATTTTTATAACTATTATCTGTTTACAAGTATTAAAAATTAAGAGAAAAGAATACAAGAAATAATAATAATAAAAAATAAATAAAAAAACAACTCTCCACGTTTATTCAATTACTTACAGCAATAAGAAACAAGGAAAAATAGAGTTGTTTCCAAATAGGAAAAAACAGTCTTCTGTCACATCGATATTGGATAACATTAATCAGAAGTGACAACAGGACATAATAGATTCTTGACAATCCACTCCTTCCCTGAGACTATTGATGGAATAAATATTTTTGGGGAACAGCCTCCAGAGTTAGTGATATGGACTTGCTCATTTGGGGCACAAATTGATGGATCACTTACACAATAACTTTCATTAGAGAGGTACAAAATCTCTTTGGGTCTACAGTATAAGTTTATGATATCATTTATTTATTTATTTTTAAATAGTCAGTGAACACTTTAAATTTCAAAAAAGAAACACACTGGATTGGAATAAATATTTTTGGGAATTGCCTTATTGATGAATTGGGAATTTTTGGGAACTTATTGAATTGCCTTATTATCTTGGGAATTGATGACGGTTTGACAGCCTAAGCTTATGATGTCATTTATTTTTTGCCGAAGGATTTCTTCCTTCCGTAAATGAGTACAAGTGGTTTGGACTCAAGATTTTTTTATATTTTTTGTTCTAGTGTACCATTTAAAATTCGGTGAATTTTAATGAAATGGTTGAGTTGTCGTTTCCGTTCGATCTCATGGAAGGAGGGAAGAGGGGTGCAGCTTCTGTTCTGATGGAACACCCGTAGGTAGAAGTCTGACTTCTGCTCCGTGACGCTCTTACAGTCATAGGAGACCGGGACCTACGGCTTAAAGTGGATTCCGAACCCTTACAAACATCCATGGCTCCGCCGGGACTCGAACCCGAAACCTGTCGCACCGAGCACCAAAGCGCTAGACACTCGGTCATTCAGGCCCCGTTTAAAGGCGTAAGATACAAATGTTAAAACAGTTTTTAGCGGAATCAAATTATGAATATAAAATCTCAAATTACAAGGAAAAAAATCCTACTGTAGTGGAATTCCTACTATCCGCGTTGGGGACTAGATTACAGTATTCTGGAGTGTATAACTGGATTTTAATTGGTTGTGTTGAGACCTGAAACACAAGTTTGAGAACACACATAAACAGCACACACGTACAATAATTAACACATTTAAAAACATATTATAGATTCGTGGAATTATTCCACTTCTAAATCGAAAATAAAGATACTCAGGTACGCGAAATATACTTCCTCTCCGGGTGAGAGTCTGTAGGCCAACTATTAGCAAAGGTTGCGGCGAATATATTTCCTCTTGGGATGAAAGTCTATAAACTAAACGTTTCTCTGCAGGAGCGCGTGGTTGTGCTGTGCTTCCTCCCGGGTAAGAGTCTCGAGGCCTACTGACCATTTCTTCTTAACGCTCTTTCAGTTTGTTGGAAGAAGCACGGTTACACTCATCATTTCGGATCTAACGAAAATACTTTCTGGTTTACATATATACCGGAACCATTCTCAGCATACACATGGATGTTTGGTTTCACTTCTATTTTGAATTCTTATTATATTTCATTTTCATTATTTCATTTCGAATCCTTATTGTATTTCGTTTATTTAATTATTAATTTTGAATATTTCAATTCTAATCCTTATTGTATTTTGTTTATTTATTTCATTTTCATTATTTCGTTTTGAATCCTTATTCTATTAGTGTATTTTATTCTTATTATATCCTTTTTTTTTATTCGAATCATTATTGTACTGTAGTATATTTCGTATACCCTTATTGTATTTCGAAATCATTCTCAACTCAGAAACGCAATATGCCAGCCCCCAGGCCATACAATTAAAGAAGGTTAAGAATTTTAAATTTTCTTAGTCATTGTTTTTCAAATAACATTATTTGATCAAGAATTATTACTTTCTATTTTTAAATGTGTGTCCTTATTTATGTTTGTAAACTGATCAGAATGTGATATTTATTATACAGCTTGTTTTAAAAATTAAGTACCAACATCTAAATAGTTAAAATATTCAGAAAAAGAATAGGTACAAGTTAATAATTAGTTGTCTTTTTAACTATAATTAATGATTAAAATTTCCTAAAATATAGCAAAATGAAAACATATTTTTTATGCATGTTTAACAATATTGATTGCATTTAAAAATTACATTAATTATTCTCCGACTTCAAAAGGAGATATTAAATTTTTTTTAATATTCTAATACTTAATTGCAATCAATGTTTCAAATCAAAAGAAAAATCAACAGAAGATGTGAATATACTTTATAAAATATGAAATAAATCAAGAATTAAAAATAAAATTTCAATCTTACTTACTCCATTCCTAAATTCAACGGCAATTTTATAATTTTAAATTTTATATTTTAACTTTAATAAGAGTGAATGGTTAAGTTAATTTAAATAGAAATGTCTGATTACTTTTAGAAAAGTAATCAGTTTTAGAGTTTTCGATGATATTTATGGAGTGACATTAGTGAAGGAAACTTTAATCCATGCAGAAATATCAGAAGTATAAGGTGACACTTTTAAATGATTAATGGTTTAAACTGTGAGGAGAAACTACTGTAGTGAAGAATATTTTAAATGCCATAATTTTTCAATTAACTTTCTTTTTTGAATCGAATATTTGTTTAATCGGGAAGAAAATTTGTACCTGAATTATTTTCTCTTCGGTTACAATGCTAATAAGAATTGGGTTCTTTAAGTTTAAGACTAAGAGGTCAAATATGTTGACATTATTAAGACTTACTAACTGTGATTCCTCCTACGACATAGTGTCCGACTCTTGCAGTGGCAAGAGCGCCCCCTGTGGCATTCAGGAGAAATGGTCAGTAGGCCTCGAGACTCAGTACAGCGCAATCACGCGCTTCTGTTGAGAAACGTTTAGTTTGCAGTTCAGTTTTTGCCCCGAGAGGAAATATGTTTAACGCAATCCTGCGTCTCAGTTGGCCTGCAGACTCTCACCCGAGAGAAAGTATATTTCGCCCATTCCGTGCGTACCTGAGTATCAGATTTTCGGTTTAAAAGTGGAATCCTTCCACAAAACTATACTTATCTGTCTTTAAATTAAATATATTGTCTGCCATTAATTGTACGTGTGTGGTGTTTGTGCATGTCTAAATAAAGCTGTGAGCTATCCAACCTGTGCCTCCTTCAATCCAACTACACCCAACTACAATCTGGTTGCAAACTGCAAGACACTACAAGACTACATAAAAATACATATGATTTCTCAATTCAAACATAGTAGAGTCTTGATATGTGTGTAAAATCAAGTGTTTTAAAATCAAGTTTTCACTTTATTTCAGGAGGTTCCTGTGCGATTTTTCAAAAACTTTTTCACTCACTAATCAAAGTGTTTTTGAAATTTCTTTTCTTTTCTTTTTCACCCACCCCCTGATTTGGGCCAATCAATTTTACTTATAGCGCCTATGGGTTTAGAAGAGTGATGCCCTCTTATGATTTCTAGAAAATAATGGAACCATTATGTTGTAGAAGTCGTAGAATTAAGATGATTTATTTTCGAGCTGGGAAAATAAGCCATAAAAGGAAACACTTGTCAGCTTCTTGAGGCATTAAGATAATAGATTTACGATGGCTTGATATTGGAGAAAGTATTAAAAAATTGGAAAGGAATTAGGGGATAATATCAATCTTTCGCACCATTAAATCACTCGAAAGTGATGTTATTAGAAGTGAATTTTCTCTTCTGTGTGTTTGTTATTTTTTAATTCAAACTGATTCGTAATGAATTTTAATTTATTTTTAGAAATATATTCATTTTGATATAGGAACATCATTAATACGAACATCCACTTAATAGGAATATCAACCTAATAGGGAACATCCACTTAATTTAATAGAAACATCCACTTAATTGGAACATCCACATCCACCTAATTGGAACATCCACTTTATAGGAACATCCACTTAGGAACACTTAATAAAAACATCCACTTAATTGGAACATCCACTTTATAGGAACATTCACCTAATAGAAACATTCACTTAAAAGGAACATCCACCTAATAGGAACATCATTAATAGGAACATCCACTTAATAGAATCCATTTAACTTAATAGAAACCTAATAGGAACACTTAATAGGAACATCCACCTAATAGAAACATCCACTTAACTTTAGAAACATCCACTTAACTTTAGAAACATCCACTTAACTTTAGAAACACCCACCTAATAGGAACATCATTTATAGGAACATCATTAATAGAAACATCATTAATAGGAATATTCACCTAATAGTAACAATATTAATAGGAACATCCATTAATAGGAACATCATTAATAGAAACATCCACCTAATAGGAACATCATTAATAGAAACATCCATCTAATAGGAACATCATTAATAGAAACATCCAAATAACTTAATAGAAACATCCACCTAATAGGAACATCATTAATCATCATCCACTTAACAACATCCACTTAACTTAATAGAAACATCCACCTAATAAAAACATCATTAATAGAAACATCCACCTAATAGAAACATCATTAATAGGAACATCCACCTAATAGGAGCATCCTTAATAGGAACATCCACTTAATAGAAACATCCAACTGATAGGATCATCATTATTGAAACATCCAATTAACTTAATAAAAACATCCACTTAATTTAATAGAAACATCCACCTAAATCCCCATCTAAGTCTTCACTGATGGCAGTTGATGAGGAAATCCATTTGGATTATCGAGACTTGACTGCATTTCTGTCCTTGGATTACTAGGAACTATTTTCCAGTTTTCTTCACGTGCTATATAAATACACGTTTCTAATCCTAAAAAATTCCAGGAAATATACCTACCATTCTTGCAGATGGAAAATCTCAGAATCAGAAACATACCCGATAACGCTGATATACTACATACCTGCCATAATAAGTTAGTGAATGACAGACCAGTTCTTGGTATCAGAAAAAAAGTTTATATTTTAGTTCATAAACATCCAAAATTAATTCTAAAGATATCATGAAACACCTAAATATTACCTAAGTCTTCACTGAATTGGCAGTTGATGTGCCTATTTTTTAATAAATAGGAGAATGTCAAGGTAATCAACGTAAATAACTTAGTTTTAGATCGATATGGACTTCATCGATTAATACGCTGAACTATTTTGCACCAGTTTTCCCGAATTTTTTTCTATATATAAATACACATTTCTTTGAAAAGACCATTAAAAAAATTACAGGAAATATACCGTCACTATTCGTTAACATATGGATATTTTAGGTTTCTCCAGAATCCTAATATCAATATAAGGCTGAATATCAAAATAATCAACGTAAATAATAGTTTTAGTGAATGACTTCAGACCAAGTTCTTGGTATCAGAGCAAAAAAAAGGTTTATTTTTTATGACTTCATAAATGTCTGAAAAGACCATTCAAACTTTATTACTGGAAAAACAGATTTGCGTCACAATATTTTTGTAGCGTTAACATATCAAAAGATATTATTTTAGGTTTTCTATTACAATATAAACTGAATCAAAATTCCGTAAATACTTGGACATGGAATTTATGTGAGGTTTCCATTTTTTTATGACACAAATAAATTTCTTTGAAAAGATCATTCAAGTTTAATTACAAAAAAGGTTTGTGCATAAACTAATAACTATCATTTAACCAAACTAAAATGAGCATTTTTAAAGGTTTCTCCTAATCTTTTCACGGCAAGAATACCAAAAATAACCCAAATTTCTTTTTTTATGGACTTCATCGAATGAAGATCACCTAATTATTGTGATATGCAGAAACATTAATTAATATGCAGATCACCTTTTAGCCAACTAGTTTCCTGGATTTTTCTCTATGACTCAAATCTATACGAAATTTCTTTGAAAAGATCATTACAGAAGTTTTATAACTGCAGTGCAGTTTTAACACATCAAACAGAGTTTCATATTTTAGGTTTCTCCTAAATCCTAATCTAAAACTTTGGACACTATGCTACTTTTATAAATGAACAGATAAAATGATTGCTTTCTAGGAAGATTTAAAAACTAATCTGAAAAATAACTAATCTACATTTTTATCACATATGGAATCAGGAATATAATCACACATTCAACCTAATTATAGTGAAGTTATGGTTAAAGTGGTCTTCAGTTTATTTTAAATGGCTCAGCTTATTTAAATGTCTCTATAGTTCAAAACTTGGAATTTTCGGAGTTCTTTTAACTGATTTACAGCAGGGGGAGGGGGTATAGTAAAATGATAATAATTTAGCGGAATTCTTGTGCCAAAAACTAAAAACTTGTGCATAAACTAATAACTATCATTTTCAACTAAAATGAGTATTTTTAAAGGAATCTTTTAAGAAGAAAACCCATTTCTTTCATTTTATTCTTCTAAAGACCGTAATATTTTTAAAATTGTCAAGAAACATTAAGTTCATAAAATAGAATAAATAAAATATTATGTAAAATAAATCATGCTATAAACTAAATGTCGAGCAAATGTAATAACATTTATAAATATTAAAATAGTATTTTAACCAATTTTTGACCCAAATTTATGGCGCAGTATGTTGAACGAGAGCTTCTCAATTAAGAAATTCATGAATGGAGCAGTAAATCATGAATGGAGTACATTATCTAAGTCTCGTAAATCTAAGTGCGAATAATTAGCCATAACATACATCTTGATGCTAGTATACTCATCAGACAAGAAGTATGTTAAGCCCCATGGAAAAAAAAAACACAGAAGAAACATTAAAAATATGCATTTTTTAAATCAATTCCGTTCAAAACACAGGAGTATATTTTACAATAATATTACTTTTTTCGTTTTTAATAGTCGGGGTAAAGGATTAAAAATTACAATACGACATAAAAGGGATAAAAGCAAGATATCATGAAAGAGTTAATACAAATATAATTGAAGTTCGTACCACTTGACTGTCAATGGCTCGTAGTGACCTTCTTGGAGATACTATAAAGGATAAAGTCTGCTATTTTTACACCATTAGCAACCTTTGAAGCATTTAACCTTTTTAAATAATTTTATTAAGGCCTGATTGAGTTCCATGTGTTACGGGTTCGAGCCCTGGCCTTGTAATGGATACTTGTAGTGATTCGAAATCCACTTTAAACCGTATGTCCCCTGTCTAATAGGACAGTAGAGCGTTGAGCATAGGGTGACAACCCTACCCCGTAAAAAAGAAAACATCTCCTGTCTTGAAATCTGCCAATAGGCGGACGGCCTTAGCCCACAATGGGGCTGTTGCGCCAATGAAGAAGAAACAATTTTATTGCTTTACTGAAAAAATATTTCAGTTTGTATAAAAAATGTATTTTCAAATGCCAGAAGGAAATAAAAAAATTTCAGGCTGGATATGAATTTAAAATGCCATATTTGATTTGAGATAATTTATTGTTGAATTGTAGCTTTACGGTAATTTCATTGTTACACAAATCCTGCTATACTAAATCTACTTTCCCATGCATGGGATCATATCCTCCACCAAATTTCTCAAAAATCCAACTTTCCGGTTCATAGATTATTCATGCCCATTTTCGTAAGTTTATAAACCCAACATACTATCCATTAGATCACACTAGGCACATCAATTAAAAATAAAACATATAAATATTAGTAGAAAATGTTTTAAAATTACAAGTATTATTTCTTTGCAAAATTGGGATAACCAAAAAGTTCTGAAAAAAAGTTTGCCCAGATAAAATTTTACATGTCACAAGAATTATTTTGTAGCAAAACTGTGACAACCTGATGTCATGGTGAAAGTTATGTTTAAATGGATCGGTCTGCAGGGTCCGTAGAGGTAAAAATTCTTGGCACGTAAACATATTTATAATTTGATATGCTCAAATATATTTAACATAAAGTGTTTCAACTAATTATTAATAGGATTAATTATTTAAAAGGAATTTTGAGAAGAGAAATGATTTATGGAAGTGATTGGGTAATTAGAATTTATCTTGGTCTTCAGGAATGTAAGGAAATTTAGTTCGTTATTTTGAATAACTTATATATTTAATTGAAAAATGTTATATAAACATATTAACAAACTGAATAAAAACCATATATTAATAAACTTTTTGTTTCCATTCTTATTGATTAAAATTTAAAAACATTTTGTTTTCATTTTTATTGATTGAAATTTGAATTGAGCTCTTTTAATTATTAAGCAAAACTTTTTGTTTCATTTTTTTTTGATTGAAATTTAATTATCAAACGTTTTGTTTCCATTTTTATTGAATAAAATTTAATAAGCAAACTTTTTGTTTCCATTTTTATTGATTGAAATTTAATTAAAAACTTTTTGTTTCCATTTTTATTTATTGAAATTTAATTAAAAACTTTTTGTTCCTTTTTTTGAAATTGGAATTTAATCAACACCCTTTTTGTTCCCATTTTTATTGATTGGAATTTAATCAACACCCTTTTGTTTCCATTTTTATTGATTAAAATTTATCAACAAACTTTTGTTTCCATTTTTATTGATTAAAATTTTATTAGCAAATTTTTTGTTTCCCTTTTAATTGATTGAAATTTAATTAGAGCTTTGAGGAATTATTTAATTAGAGATTTTTAGAAATTTATTTAGAGCTTGTTTAATTATTACAGCCAATCTTTTTGTTTCCATTTTTATTGATTAAATGAAATTAACAAACTTTTGTTCCCAATTTTAGTGATTGAAAATTTAATTATTAAACTTTTTGCCATTTTTTATTGTTTGAAATTTAATTATCAAACTTTTTGTTTCCATTTTTATTAACTGAAATTTAGTTAGCAAACTTTTTGTTTCTATTTTTAATGATTGAAATGTAATTAACAAACTATCTGTTTCCATTTTTATTGATTGAAATTTAATTAGCAAACGGTTTTTTGTTTCAATTTTAATTGATTGAAATTGATTGGAATGAAGTATTCCAAATACAATATGAAGAACTACACAGCTCAATAGGCATGGGAAAATGCCAAAAGTGATAAATATGAAACTTCAAAATGAAAATTGATCGACGCATTCCAGTTTTTATTGACTGATATACAAATGTTTAAAATCCCAACTCAAAACTTTTTGAAAAATGACTGAAAACCATACTACAAAACATTACAAACACCATTTTAACAAATTTGCAATCCATTTTTATTTGATTGAAATTTTTTGGATAACGTCACGGTTTAACCAGGACAACATCTTGTTGAAATTATGATAATAAATTTTAAGATTTTTACATAAAATACTCATTTACGATTGTTTGGCAATATGCTGACTTCCGACATCATTCGCTCAAACTAAAAATTTCTAATAAAATGCTATTGCAAGTCTCAAGGGGTTAAGTCAAACCACCATTCGAGAAATATCTTCCAAACTCCAAACATTTCCAAATTAATCATACTATTACACGGACCACTCTAACTAAAACTGTAGATCCGCGAGGCATCAAAATCTGGTCTTTCCCAAACTCTCTCTCTCTTCCCACAGAACTCTCTCTTTTTATCTCTGGGCCCCATAGACTGACAGATGCAATTTGTCCCAGAGAGTGCACTCAAATTTATTCGAGATTGCGCCTCGACTTCGAGTCAGATATTTATGACACTTAATGCCGGAAAGTTTCGCAGAGCGATCGATCGACGGAGCTCTTATTCGAAGCGATCGAGTTTCGAGATAGGGAGGGACTGTCTCATGTCGATCAAGAGAACTGTTTCTCTTCCAGACCGTGAAAGAGTACCCCGTTCATATTTATTCTGATATCGTATTCGGGACTTCATAACTTGGGAACTGACTCGATGGTATGGTTCATTTTAGAAAATAATTTGAGCACTGATATTTCTGAGGACCAAATGGTTTAAGGGAATAAGAGATTGATTGCTAGAGGTTATAGTTGTTATTTAAAATCGATTAGACTTTATAGATTTTTGTAATAGTTTCCCATCGATATCCACAGTTTTCTGTAGTTTGTACTGTATATTATTGATTATCTACTACAGAAAGTGGCTCTTACTGAAAACAGTACACCCTATTGGTGAGTAATAGGTAGCCAAGTTTGCCGTGGTGCATCTTGGTTAACGTTGACTCTGCTATTAAGTTAAGATGTTTGCTACAAAAATTTAAAAGATGAAATATAGTTGATAGTAGTTATTATCTGAGATCTGATGGCCGAGTGTCTAGTGCGCGGTTTCCCAGGTTTTATGTTCGAGTCCCTGGCGGAGCCAGGGATGTTTGTAGGGTTCGGAATCCGCTTTAAACAGTAGTCCGTAGAGGTAATAGGTCTAATAGGATCGTAGAGCATTGTCTTTAGGTTTAGTCAGTCTTCAGCTCTCGTGGTTCCTCGGTAAAGTGAAGCTGCATATTACCCTTTAGCCATGGCCCTGCCATGGGGTCTTCTGGACCTGGTGTAGGCTTTCCTGCACCGGGGAAAGTAACACAACATAAATTTCTCTCGGTAATAACTTCTTCTTCAATGGCGAAACAAAACCCATCTTGAACCAAGGCCGTCTGTGTACCGTCAGATTCCAAACATGAGATGTTTTTCTTTTACGGGATAGGGTTGTCGCCCTATGTCCAACGCTCTACAGTCATATTAGTCAGGGACCTATGGTTTAAAGGGGATTCCGAACCACTACAAACATCCATTCCGCGACTCAAACCCGAAACCTGTAGAATCGAAATTCAAAGCGCTAGTCACTCGGCCATCATATCTCAGATAATAACTACTATTAACTATATTTTATCTTTAACTTTCTTTTCTTATCCATGCTTGTTAAACATTGGAAAGTATAGAATTTTATGCCGAGAATGAAGATGCATCTACTTGATGGAAAAACATTAATCACATAATGCAACGAAATAATATATAAAATTTTGATATAAGGTATATGTGTAAAGGTAACGGAGAGCGAGTTTGTGAACAGAACATATGATTTTCACATTAAGGCTAGTAAACGTGGCAAAGGGGCTTATAACTATAACGCTGATGGATACGATAAATCAATAAACCGAAAAAGTTCTTACGTTAGGCTCAAAGTGGAGAATACGAACAATCTTATGTCATTTCTGAAGATATATTATAAAAAATTGCCCCAATCGCCACCACTAATTACCACCAATTATCAAAAATCACTTACTTGAATAAACTATGTTTTTTTAAAATTGTGGTGGTAAAATAGTAATGTAGTGCAGCAGCCCTTTCCCTTCTCCATCCGTAGGGCACTCTAGATAATTTAGAGTGCCCTACGGATTAATTGAATTAGCTGTATATTTATCATTTTAATAGCGTCAAAGTGATGGCATTTTGATACAACATTTATAAAAAATTACTTAAAATTATATGATTTTTAAAATTTCAATAATTCTAAGTTAGAAAAAAATTAAAGAAAAAAATATAATTGCGGAGAATTTTGAATAATTCTTTCATATGATGATACAACACATTAAAGCATTGAGGAAACAATTTCGAGTTTAAATTTAAAACATAAATTAAAATTAGCGCTTACTAAATTATTAAAAAAAAATTCTGGAAACAGTAAATCCGTAAAAGTAAGTTTTAGATTAGAGTAAGCAAGGGATTCATGTACAACAAACATAAAGAAAGGCTGTTTGTAAACCATACTTTAAATATTTGTCAATCCTTAACATTAGTGTTAATTGCTTTTACTTAAAGAACTCTCCTCACTTTAATGTGCTGTGTTATCCTACGAAAGATTAATTAAAATTCTAAGCTGTACTGTTTTTACGATTATAATGTGTTTAATCTTAAAAACACACTATTTCCTTTCTTAGATCAGAAGAATAGCTGTGAAATCTGAAACTGTGTTAGTTATTTGATGCAGAGGTACTTAAAAAAATTATATAACTGCATTTTCAAATGAATTGATTATTTTAATAGAAATATATATTAAATTATTTTATATATCATATTCTATACCAAGTTTGATGAAAATATGAGATTTTGTTATTAAATTAAAGTTGTATTAATAGAAAATGGAATGATCCGCCCACAAATGCATCCGGTGGCATGGATACTTGTAATGGTTCGGAATCCACTTTAAACTGTAGGTCCCGGTCCAATTAGCCTTGGAAAGTGTGCACAAAATGACAGTAGAGTGGCAAACCAAACCACAAATGCATCAACTATTGCTGAAGGTTGCAATGGAAATAGGAAATTCACATAAAGATAGAAATATAAGAAAAACAACGAAATAATTTTTTTTTCGTGAAATAGTAAACAATTTTATTATAGCCTTCTCAAACATCGTTAATTATGTGGTTTTGTGGTCAAAACGACTGAACCACATTCCGACGAAATATTTAAACACAGTGCATAATTGGCGCATTATCACAGAACAAAATTGTCTTTCAAAGTAGATGAAAATAAGGCGGAAGTCTGAAACAATAACTCATTAAAAACTATCCATGAGTTAAAGTAATAATAAATAATAATAAAAATAATTTTTGTTTATTGTGCATCGGTGGGCTTCATAGATGCATCTTCTTGATTGCAAATTTAGTACGAAATAGCTCACCAATGTATAATGAAAGAGAAGGTATCGGTTTGTAGAAATACTTTTAGGAATAACTGCGTTCCTCAGGGTGCATTTCACTTGGGGGAAAACGTCCATCTATCAGATAGACTGACTGCGAGATTGCCACAGTTTGGTACATGCGCTATCGCCATCGAGTCTCTTCACTTTTGGATGAAGTGATTGAAACTGTAAAGCTAAATCTAAGCCAATATAAATTCTTCTATACACTAACTGTACACTATACTATTCGGCCACGAATTAAAAAAATATTATTTTTTATATATGCAAATTATTAGTTTCCGAGTTATGTTACGAGTTATATATACAAATTACTAGTTACGAG
>BPLR01006167.1:0-33763 GCA_021605095.1 Caerostris extrusa
GATAACAAATTGAAATTATTCAGCTCTACAAAAATTTTAACAGTATACAAAAAGAAATAACTCCGCTCTAAAAAAAAATTTTCCATTATATAAAATAAAGCAACTCAGCGCTAAAAAATCTTGTTCGTATACAAAATGTACAGGCAGAGTTCTATAAAAATATTTTCCTTACAGAAAATGAAGCAGCTCAGAACTACAAAGATTAGTTCAGTTTTACAAAATGAAATAGCTCTGTTGTACAAAAAAGTGTCATTATACAAAAAGTAGCTGTTCTACCCTACATAACCACCTCAGCATACAGAATAAAGCAGCTCCTGTCTAAAATACCTATTCAGTGTACGACAAGAAACTGTCAACGTGTTCACTTGGATCATATATGACTGAAAATCCAATACCATTTAAGAAAATTATTATTAAATTTCAAAAAGAATTCTATATTATTTGCTTTTTTGATATCATGAAACCCATCTGTGTAATTTAGAAAGTACACAATGTCTCCAGTCTCTAGAAAATCTCGGAAATGTTTCATCCTGGACAAATATGAAACTATTTTCTACTTTAATAAAATATAACTTTCGACGTATATTTTAAAAGCACTTGCCTGGAGTTCGGTTTTAGATGAATAAATATTATTTCTCTAAAAAATGGAGTATTCGTCAATCCATTAAAGTGCTCTTCGTTTTTCCCATATTCGAGCATACAAATCAAAAATTTTTCAGCAAACATTTTCTTCGGCGTTTCGGCAACAAAATTTCTTCTTCCTCTTTGAAAATCGTAAATGCAGGTTTTTAAAGATATTTTCGAGAGATATTTTTTTTTGGCTTAGTCAGATACACGGATAAACTTTTAAAGCTCTCTGTAAGAAAAATCCAAAATCAAATGCAGGGTCAAATTATGATCCCAGGGAAGTTGGATTCAGTTTTAGGGTAAAAATGAGAACTATTAGGAGACACAGCCTTAAAAAAATATCTTCTCTGGACTAGTTACTGGAACTCAAAAGAATTTGGAGCACGCAAAGCATTAGAAGAGGAGAAACCGTAAGGAATTTTTTTAGGTGAAAAGAATCTTTCGAACGTAGTTGTGTTCTTTTTTTCTATTTTTCTCTACCCACCCCCTCCACCCCGTTTTTGAAAAATAAAGTGGGTCCGGGAATAGAATTTAACCAAGAAGAAAACAAGCAAAAGTAAAAAAGAATGAAATGCATTTGAAGAATTATTTTACAGAAGAAATATTTTTAAAGAATAAATTACTTGAGATTTATATTTAACTATCAGATATGACGGACCGTTTGGCGGATTGCTTACAAAACGTATACAGTATACAAAAAGAGTAACTACGCTCCAAAAATTTGTCCAGTCCATAAAAGGAACTCAACTTCCCAAAATTTTTTTTTCTAATGCATCTGGCAAACACTTGAACACTTGTCTTGGATACGTTAAAAGGTAAGCACTGCACAGACGTTACTCACTTTGCATTACTCAGGGCGCAGGTAACTTGAAGCTAAGCGAAGGACGTGGAGTAACAAGGACCCCACAACGCTCTGCGATCCTATTAGACCGGGACCTACGATTCCAAAGTGGATTCCGAACCACTACAAACATCCCTATCACCACCGAGACTCGAACCCAAAACCTGTGACACCGAGCGCCAGAGCGCTAGCCACTCGACCATTCAGGCCCTACTTCAGAAAAATTTGTTCATTTAATAAAATGAAACAACTCAGTTCTACAAAATGTAGAACAGCTTGTCCAACATACAAAATTGATGCTTAACTCAGCTAGTATACGCTTGTTCAGTATATAAATTGGTATTCAGCTCTACAAAAACCTTTACAATTAACAATAATGAAATAACTCCGCTCTAAAAAATTTTGTCCAGTATACAAAATAAATCAACTCAGCTCTACAAAAACCTTTTCTGCAAAGAAAATGAAACGGCTCAGCTCTATAAATCATGTATATAAATCAAGATATTTTTCAGAGATATTTTTGTCTGGTGAGATACACGGATAAACTTTTAAAGCTCTCTGTGAAAAATCCAAAATCAAATACAGGCTCAAATTATGATCCCTGGGAAGTAGGATTCCGTGATTTCGGTAAAATATGGAAAAATTAGGAGACACAGCTTTAAAAAATATCTTATCTCGACTAGTTACTGGAACTCAAAGAATGTGGAACAAAGCATGCATTAGAAGAGGAGAGGCCGTAAGGAATTTTAGGTGAAAAAGAATCTTTCGAACCTACTTGTGTACTTTTTTCTATTTTTTTCTCTCCACCACCCCTACCTCCCCCTTTTTTGAAAAATAAATTGGGTCCAGGAACAAGAATTTAACCAGAGAAAAAACAATCAAAGTAAAAAACGTTGAAAATGCATTCTGAAGATGCATTTTATTTTATTTTGCATCAAGAAATGTTTTTAAGGATAAATTACTTGTGATTTATATTTAAGTATTAGATATGATGGAGCGTTTGGCGGATTGCTTACAAAACGTATACAATATACAAAAATGAAGTAAGTAACTACGCTCTAAAAATTTGTCAGTATACAAAATAAAGCAACTCAATCTTCAAAAATTTGTTCAGTTAATAAAATGAAACAATTCAGTTCCACAAAATGTGGTGCAGCTTGTCAGTATACAAAATTGATGTAACTCAGCTAGTATACACTTCATATACGTTTCAGTATATACAGTTCAGTACATAAATTGAAATTATTCAGCTCTTTTCATCATCATCATTGGCCCAACAACCCAGTGTGGGCTAAGGCTGTCTACCTACTGGTAGATTTCGAGACGAGATATGTTTTCTTTTTAAGGGTAGGGTTGTCAGCTCTACGCCCAACGCTCAAGTCACAAAGACCGGGACCTATGGTTTAAAGTGGATTCGAAAAACTACAAACATCCATGGCACCGCGAAACTAAGAACCCGAAACCTGTGGTACCGAGTGAGCGCTATCCTCTCAGCTAAGTGATATAGTATATCCCTTTCAATATTACCTTAGAATATCAGATGAATAGTCTTACTCACGTTATACCTAATTGTATAGATTATTACCATTGACTATTGTATTTAGTAATCTATTCCTATGAACACGAGCCAATGCAAGGCATATTAAATGATGCAATAGACATTCATTTCTGTCTTCAAAAACATTCCACATACATATGCACTGTATATTCGGCAATATTGATGAAATATTTTTCTAATATTCATTATTTAGGTCGATAATATGTATATGTGCTTGTTTTAAAACCAAATATATTATTAAATTGTTTATAATTTTCAGCATTTTATGTTTTACTGTAAAATTAATAATAAATAAATTACCATTACAATTTCAAAAATAAATGCAATCATGAATTTAATGGAAATATAAAAATGGAGATTACATGTACTGTTGGATATTCGGTTATTGCTTCTTGGTTTCACGGGTAATACCATTGAAATAACAATCGTTATGTTTACAAAAATAAGTATTAATTAAACTTAATGATGAAAATAAATAAAATAAAATATATTTTGTAATAGACAATACAACTTTATTTATTTCTTCCTTCTACTACTTCTATTTAGTGTTATTTATTAATTGTCTCAATTTATATTTAACTCAAAGGGTAACTCAATACGTGTTATAAAGACAATGCGAATTTCGGACTGTATTCATAAAATTATGTATTGTTTCAAATTGCATTAAATTAGGAGTATAAATAAGATTCCAATAATAGACTATAAGTTTTTTTCAGTTTTAATTTTTTGGATAAATATTTTTTTAAATCTGCTGAGCATTAAAAGGTTTTCACCAACCGCTCTAAAAATGATTAAACACAGTTTTATCAATAAATTTAAATCACTAATTATGGTTTTATATGATATTTCTTTAAAAATTCTTGAATTCCATTATTTCTATCGAATATACTATTTTTAATTTATTTATTATGTGACACTACATTGTAATGCAAATTTATTAGAGATATTTTCAAAAAATTTTTATCATGTATGTTTTGTTCTATTTTAGCATTTTTAAATTTTAATGAATTGTTTTTAATGAAATTAATTTGGAAAACCATTAAAAATGTTATTATTGAACGACTTTAATGGTTTTGATATTTTTTTTTTAATTTTTCAAATTTTATTTACGTCACTACCTTATTGGCATTTCTTTTTAATTATCTTTTGAAGATAATTTAA
The DNA here is from genome assembly GCA_021605095.1 of Caerostris extrusa. NCBI lineage: Eukaryota > Metazoa > Arthropoda > Arachnida > Araneae > Araneidae > Caerostris > Caerostris extrusa. The sequence goes on from BPLR01006167.1 coordinate 4,188, forward strand.
AACAATACAATACTTCCGAATAAATAACATACTTCTGAAATAAATAACATACTTACCTACATACATATACATAAGTACCTACACAGAAATTTGTCAGTTTCTATATGTAGGTAGATATGTATTATATGTAGTATATACCTACATACACATGCCTACATATATATATATATGCCTACAAATACATGCCTACAAATACATGCCTACATATAAATAACATACTTCAGAATAAAGATTTCCATGTGTCTTCTGTTTTAATCCTACGTGTTTACCTTTTAAAATCAAAATATGAGAATTTAATAATATTTAGTCGAAATTTACAATTTAGGTATTAATTAAATTTTAAAATTAATAATAGTGAAAGCAAAAATCCATTTTGATAGAAAAAAGGGGAGAAAAACTAGAAAGAATATATAGTGCATAAATAGCAATGTTTTCAGTGATATTCAAAATACTATCAAGTTCTTTCTTTTTTTTTTTTTTGAGAATAACAGCAAACTTCGACGACATTCTTTAAAGCCACATCTATGTTTTCTAAAAGGCTTGGAATGAAATCGTAAAATTTGATCACCACTCTAGTTCTGTAATTTTGTCTTTTCTGTCCAGCACTTTTCGTTTATTTACATCACTAAGATAAAAACAGACTTTGATGCCTTCAGAAAAATCTCTTCGAAGTGGGTTTTTATCAGTTACAGTATTTTTTACTTATTTATCTCCTTTTCAGAAATTTTCTGCAGTAAATGAAGTATTTCTCCGTAATTGTGGTCCAAAGTGTTTTCCTTTTTTTGTGTAAGACGGCTCTCAAAAACACATAAAAGACAGAAAAAAGAGAACGAGGAATAAAAACAGAAACGTGTCTTTTTCAAACTCTCTTTCTTTGCACCAAAATGATTTTCTTCTATAAACTAATCACCTTACTCTGAAAGTAACTGGATTTTTTTCTTCCTTTATTAGCAATAAAATTTCCCAGCATCCTTTACGTATGTGTTTCAGCAAAAAAAAAAACTTTCAAATTAAGTGTCTTTTTTTTTCTGAACAGCTTTTCGCTCTATAGACAATGTTAGAAGCTAACTAAAAGAGATTTCCTGATAATAAATGGAAATATTATGAATTTAATAGTTTACTTATGTGATTTTTAGTTGTATAGAGACGCCGAAATGATTTTTAATAAGACTGAATCACCATTTCTTATTAGAGGAATTTTTTTAATAAACTATATTTGAATAGATTTAGAAAGTATTAAGAGATAACTGTGATGATTATGACAAGCTATCTCGAATTAATAAACATAGAGATAGTTAAGAAACATAATAATTAGAGTTTTCCCGGATATCTTCAATGATATACATAATTAATAATTCAATACACCTAAAAGACTATACTAAAGAACAACATATATCAATTAAAGTGGTTCTTCGTATTGTAAAATGGTTAACAAGTATATTCCATTCTGGCATAAGAATTTAAATAAGAAGAAAAACATTAAATCAAATGTAATATTATTTAAGACATAACAATCATTTTATGTTAAAATGAATATTATTTCTAATATTTAATTAAGGCAGAGAGACTAAATAGTAAATTTACCGTTTAAAAATTTATTAAAAATGAATATTTTCATAGACATTTTATTTTTAGAAGAGGAATCATAGAAGATTTTTTTTTTTTTAAATTTCGACACTTTTTACTGTATTTCAATAAAAGATTCATTCTCCCAAACCTTTTTTTTTATGGTATCTAGTTTTCAAAATTAAGGAAAATCTCTTTGATTTTTACGTATTATCACATCCACCCAAAATATTTTTGTAAAATTGTGCAGTGCCGACATAAAAAGTGATATTGTATGAAATCGAAACAGGCTTCGCAGATAATGTCGAAACAAGTTTCGACATTATCTGCAAATAGAAACAGCATTATGAAACATCATCACTAGACATCATTTACCTAAAGAATTGAGAAGAAGAGTCATTGACACTGGTGATGGGACATGGTGATTTCTGGATCCGAATAAGTCTAGAGAGTACAATTGAGAAAAACCGTGAGTCACAATTACTGTTACTGCAAACTGTCTCAGATCGTCTTCGGTATCAGTCACTAGAAGGTTGATCATTAGTGTTCGAAAGGATTCAAGATGCATCCAAGACATGCTCACATCATGCCACTCAAAATCATTGTTCAATTGGCGAAGCAAAACATGTCGATTGCAGTGTAAGTTAATGGGAAGCCTATACTTTTAACACTTTTGCTACAGGTCTCGTGAGGATATGTTGATAGTTATTTTTCCGCCTTAGAAATGGGTTTCTCTCAGAAGACGATTTACTTTTTATAACGATTATGATTGAAACGTTGTAATAAAAAATAATTATGTGTGTTATACTAATTCCTAACTAATATTTAAACTTTTCCTTATAGAATATTTTGACTACGAGTTAGGCGTGGTCGGCAATAATGATAAGAAAATTACTTCCTAAGTGCCCCATTCTGGCGCTTGATGTGCAAAAGTGAAACAAAGTAAGGAAAATAAGTGAAAAATGCATTATTTCTCTATTATACCTTATTATTAACAAATATTTAACATAAAGAATTATTATTAACTGATTGCAATGATATTATTTCTGCAGACAATATTTTTAAGCCATTTATTTGTGGGGACTTCGTATCGCTGTCATAAGTAACATCACTTTATCCAAGTGATGTTACATATGACAGCGTTATTAGTTTATCTTCTGAAAGCTCTGACACCAAATTTGAAATTTTATCATTTATTAGAAGCTTATTAGTTTGTCCTTTTTTTTTTTTTTTTTGTCCTGCAGAACTATTATCTCCCAATTCATATTACAAGAATTTTTTAACTAATAAAGCTATAAATTGAAATTGCATATCAATTTACTACTAGCTTCTAACATTTACTCCAGTAGACACACCTAACATGTTTTGCCGATTGTTGACAGAACGAAATATTGAGGCTCAGCTCCTCCGAGCAAACGCGTGACTGGCTCCTGAGACATAAACCACACACGTGATGGTGCATGATTGGCTCTTTAGCGTTAAAGACACTTCACTCACTAGCGCGAGGCAATAGAAAGTGATGGACAAGACCATATTTGTTTGTAACTAGAAATGGAGAAAAAGGATTGATTGGGGGAGAATATTCATTACGTTTCCATGAAAGAAGCAAACTTGGGGTTGAGCGTATGAGATCAAGTATCTATTTTAATGGCCACAATGATCTCTGTCCCAAAAGACACCATTATTATTCAGTAATAAAGAGATGATATTTTTGATTCAATTTTTTATGCATATTCAGGTGCTGTTAGTGAATCCTTAATTTTACAAAACCAATGATGTTGCTTGCACATTAACTCAGTTACTACATTTATTATATTTATATTTTGTGTATTTGCAAGAATATTTTTTTTTCTTTTGATTCTATTTTGTGAAGCACTGTTTGATTAATAATGCTTTTCCCGAATTTCATGAAATTGCAAAGTATATAAATTTTACAATCATAAATTATTAGAAATTTTTATTATTGATGTTATTGGTTATTTCCATTATACATTTACGATCACTGACGAACTGAAAACCTGAAATAATAGGGACATTGAGCATAATTAATACAACATAACAAAATTAGAGGGATAAATATTTCCAACTAAATATCGTGAATTTATGACTTCTGAATGGCCACTGCAGTGTGACATTCTGTTTTCCAATGTTACGAACTGATGATTTAGTGGTGTTTGAAGAATAAAAACAAACACTATTTTTCACGTATATCTCTGAAAAATGTTTCAGAGATAAAAAAAAAAGTCCAAGATCCATTGTGCTGTTTGCAACTAATGCTGCGATTATTTAAAGTCGTAAACATCATCAAAAAATATTGTTGTCTTTATAAAAAAATACATTATTCATTTATATTATATGTATAGTGATGAGCTTTTAAATCTCAAGATATTTTTCACAATAGTTGCATTTAAGAGTGTTTTATACGAGAATTTCTACATAAGTAAACGTATATTGATAAATAGATTATCAACATTAAAAAACGTATTTGATTTATTTTAATGAATGATAAATAAAAAAGAACGTGAATTGTAAACTATAAATTTTATTATCAAAAACACATTTGAATTCTTTACTAATTGCTTAATATAATTAAAAATATTTAAGAAATTATATTTGTAATTTGTTCAATAATAAGAAATGTTTCATTCATAGCTATGAAGAAATATTTAGATAAAAAATTTATACAATAAAACAAAATTAATTTATACAAGTAGTTTAAAAATTTATTTAAACAATGTTAAGAATAACTTTTTAATAAAATATTGTTTTCAAAATACTTAATTTTCATTCAATTCACTTCATGGCCTCTAAATTCTTTGATAAATGTGGTGCATCTTGAAATAACTTCTGTTTAGAAAAAACATTAATCAATATTTGTATTTAAATAAATACGCTAAATAAATGAAAATTTCTTCAAAAATAAATTGCGAAATGTTCAATGAGAATAAAGTAAAACTCCTGTAAATGAAAAATAATACGAATATTTACTTACAAGAATACTTTAAATTTGAAACTTTTTCATAGACCTGTATTTATGAGTTTAATAACAATGGTAAATCTATATTTTAGATATTATAACTATGTCCAACACAGGGATACTTGCATTTTGCGTATGTTTGAAATAATTCAATGCGCTTTCAAATTTTTCGGCATATGCATAGGTAAATGGATTCAGCAGTAAACGCAATAAAAAAAAAAATTCATCTCCAGTTTGAAATAGGCAAAAGTAATCTTTTATACATTTGCCTAAGTACCAATGTTTTTTTTACATACATTTCCCTTTCGAAGAAATTGAATTTTTTTTATATATTCAGTTGAAGGTTTGAAGATAAAAATCTCTAAAAGTTCATTTTTTTTTTTTTCTTTCAAAGTATAATTTCATATTTTAAAAGGATATAAAAAGCCATTCAAAAAAAGGCAAGCATTTGAATGCCATTTTTCAATGCATGTTGAATTTTTAATAATAAAAATCTTTTCTTCTCATTCTATTCTATATTGATACATGAATCATGAAACAAGATTTGCAGCGTTATGTAGAAAAAAAAAGTACTAAATGTTATTATAGTTTTTATTGCCAATACTTTTATGTACTATTTCAAAGAAGGGGATTTTCTAGTTATCATATACATTTTGAGGTCATTTTCCATCGACTAATAAAGACACAGCATTTACATAGCAACAATTTCAAAATTATTGCGAAGAAACCATTTAGCATGTAAGCATTACAATTGCAATTGAAATAAAGATAAACTTGAAAATGAGGTGTCAGCTCAAGTTTAACAAAATTTTCTGGTTCATTTACGTCCAAGAGAACACAAACAAATTAAAGATCGATAAAGAGAAATTCAAAATGGCAGAACTAAGATTATTGCAGTTAACTTGCAGAAGCAAAATTATTGCAAGATCAAAATTCTCGTACAGTAAATTTGAGAGGTTACAAATAAAAAAAAAGATAATTTTTAAAATATGCAAGAAAAAACTGAAAAAATTTCAAGAAGATTCAGAAAAGGTTTCAGTCTATCAAATTGTTGATTTTGTTATTTTCCACAATTAGAAAACGGATTAAGATTATGACCAAATTTCTTCGTTTTATGAAGTCATAAGAGAAAAATTCAATATGTAGAAAGTGGGACAAATCGGAAGATTTATTTTAATATTCATTAACAATGGAAATCTTGGAAATGAGTAAGTAATAACATTTTTAAGTAATAGCATTTTACATTCGATTTTAGACTTTGTTTACATGCAATTTTCCTACTTCAAATATTTTCCTATATTTTTCGTAAATGGCCAGCGAGAGGTCATATGAAGATGACAGTATCGAATTTCTTCAGTGAAGCCTGGCACTAGATGAGATTGAATGTAAGAAAAAAGACAGGAGAAGAATTTTGTACGAACATATATTTTGTGATGAAGCTGGGGTTATAATATATAAAAAAATATAATAGTACGAAATGTATTAAAGTTGTGTGCATATGTGAGTGTGAATTTTTAAAACATATATTGCTATTAAATAAAGTGTAATTGCTTTTCAATCTTGTATGTGTGAACAGATTTTACAGTTTTTACTGGAATGGTATTCATACACATATAAGAAAAAAATTAAGAAGCAGATAAAAAAAATCAAAAATAAACAAAATTCAGATTGTAAAAAAAGCGTAGTAATCATCAAAGAAAGAAAATATATGATCCGAAGACAAATTTATCAAGGAAAACTTACAGTAAGAATATTATAATCCACTTTTATTTTTCTTCGGTTGTTGATAGGATACATACCAAAAACCTTGCGACGTCATTTATTAACACAGTGTAACAAAAATTCTAACGAAAAATCTTTTTGGTGGTACATGAAATTATTTGCATATAATGAATGCAATTTTATGAGTTTGTTTTACAATATGCCTATGCTTCTGAGAAAACCATTATGCAACCCTTTTTATTTTCTCATATGTTATTAAATGATGTATAGTTATAAATATATTTCAAGTAAAAACTAAATTGTATCAAATCTTCATCGTCATAAAAGCTACTAGAACAATTTCATATAATGTGATTACTAAAATACTAAAAACGTGTAAAATTAAAACAATTAAAGAATAGTTATTAACTTTAAACTTGCTTTTGAATTCTTTCAATCAGTTTTTAAAGCATTTTTAGCCTTAGGTTTAACCAGCATATGACCAAAAAACATACATGGACATAACTTAGGAAATGAAAGAACTTCCTGGTGGAATATAACTGCTTTATATTTGCATGTCGAGCTGAGAAAATCAAAAAATTCTTTCATCTGGTTTCCTTAATCGATAGTAGTATTCCATCTCAATGGCCATTGAATATTCTAGTTTCTAAATCAGTGGCTAGAACACGTCCCCAGAGCATTATTTGAAACTCGTCATAGCTTTGTCTTTACAGCTTTTATAGAACTGACAACAGAGAGCGTTAAATACAGATTTGGTTTCTTAATTACATTTATTTCTTATTAACTATTATTCATGAATGAAGAGTTTAAAAAATTAAATCAAACATTTCATGTGCCCTCCTCACTGTGAGACAAATGAAATGGAATAGAAAAAGTAAAATTACGAATAGACGTTAGCAAATAAGTTATATTATAACTTGATTTGATTTTATATACTGTTATATTAATGTTAATACAATATTTTCTCTTTCAAAAACTGAAGAGTACAACGAACTACGAGAAGTATTGTTTATTAATGCGAAACAATATCAGCAGCATAAAAAAAATGGAAACATGCAATGTTGTGCAATGATTTAATGCATTGAATAAGGTGTGCATGAAAAATTTGATAATACTGTAAATGATAGGCTGTGTGTTTAAATTTATTTTATTTTCACTTTTTTTGTTAAAATTTTTAGCCTCATATTCCAAAGTGTGCCACATATGAAGAGAGAGCATTGACTTACGAAAGCATATTAGATGTATCTGTTTTCACTCAATTCGCACCAGCAAACCTGATTATCGATGCCAGACGCTTTACATACGTTATTATAATCGCCATCCAGTCTTCTTTCTGAAAATAGTGACTACAAAGGATGTCACCAGTAGACTAAACCTGAGACATATGCCACGTTAGCTTTGCATGCTGCCAATGTTCCACGAGTTGGACAACTAAATTAATGGAAAATTAGTGTCAACGAATGAATTCTGTGGATTATTATTATGTCGAAATTTAAAGATGGATGCTGCTTCTAATGGAAATAATTCAAAGCAGTTGATAATACTTTTTCATATATATTACTGAAGAGATTATATATATATTGAATTTAATTTAAAGTTCTTTGAATTTTTCAAAAATATTAATATTTGTACCAAGAAAGTTTGCATGTATTAGTTTTAGTGTTTGTGTTAATCTTTTAAATGTTACTCATTGGATAAATAATTTTAGAAATTGCTATAATTAAATATAATCATGTCAGTTAGATAAACAGACAAATTTTGTACAGATTATTATTATTGGTTAGAACTGAGCAAGGAGGATTTTGCCATAAAGTTTATAAAAATAATGAATAGTTTAACTAGTTAGAAAGCAAAACCTGATTAATAAAAACATTTAATCATATTAAAAATGTTATTATACGTAAAAGTTTTTAAAAATGTGTTAATTATTATACGTAAAGTTTTAAATATGTGAACTGTTTAAAATATATTTGTATATGGAAATAACTTATTAAATTTTGAAAAAAATTTAAAACAGTGTTATTTTTCTGGAGAAATTTCTATGTTAATTTGCAATAATTTTGTTACTCTCACTTCAGAAAGTGGCTACATATTAGCTATTTAATTATTGTTATTATATGCTAAAACTGTCAAAAGAGAAAGCAAAAATTTCTTGATTAATTTGAAGCCTGTAATTTTCAATTTGAATTTCTTGTTATCGTAAACGCTCCATTAACCCCATAATTTTCATAGTCCCTGATACTTTCCGTGATCAATAAACTTGTCTGAGGATGTCACCATGGCACTGAAAATTGCATAACTGTTTTAACGATTTAAGTCCATAAATTGATATTTAAAGATTTTTGAATATAACAGCGACATAATCATATTAGTTCGGGCATTAATCTATTTTACATTCATATATAATTTAAGTAACTTGTCATACGAAATTTAAAATTGCTCAATATAAATTTTCGATAACTTTTGAAACGATTGAATTGATGGAAATACGTTATTTAATTCACGAAAATTTAATTAGATTACAAAATTTACATCTTTTAATTCATTATTTAGCAAATTGAATTAAGACATCAGGAAATTCCTTGTTTTTATGAATTGCTTACCTTAAATCGAAAATCCATTACCAGCTTGAATAAATGCATATATAATGATGGCCTTATATATGCTTATATCCTTAATTATATTTTAAAATACGCTGCATCATCAGAATAGAGAATAGTTATAACTAATAATTATCCTAAAAGATCTTAACAATCATTTGCTATATGATATTTAAATTGCAATGGATAATTTTCTGATATTTCTCAATAATGATGATTACTGTAGTCGTTGCAAATATGAGAGATCCCACATTGAGCGCCAATTTGTAGTGGATGTGTCGCCGTTTGTTTGTGCAGCTTCAATTGGGTGTGGGCAAATCGAGTCCTAAGTCCAACAACACATTTATTTTGACGTACAGGTACTACGATTAAATACAAATAAAAAACAATATCTAGGACATATCAGAATGTATATTTAAAGAACATTCAATTATAGATTTAGTGGAAGGATTCCACTTTTAGCTCTCGGGATGAGAGATTGTTATTTTACGCCAGTTGCGCTTTGCGTTCTCTGGGGTGGGAGATTCGATGCCTACTGAATTTTTTTTCATCGGAACGCCGCAAGGAGCGCTCTTGCAGTGCGTAGGAGGAAATACGGTTACAGGTGGAAGCATAGTAAGGTGGAACCACGGTTACAATACTATAACGTTATTTTTTTCAAATATTCAGGATTTAACATATGAAATATAAGAATTCTGATGTTACGAAAAAAATATTTTTAAAGTTCAACAAACTGTGTTTAAATACACAGAAACAGAAATTTTATAAAAATATAACTGAATCGGAGTCATAATACGAGTATTTGACCATAAAAAGTATGCTTGTGTAAGAAATTAAGATATTTTCATTAATTATATAACGTCTTCTAACGTTCAAATGATTAAATAAAAAACTGTTTTTTATTTACATGAATTTTACCTAGTTTAGCTTTTAGCAAACTTATCTTCTAAATAGATTTGTTGCTCCAATCTAGTTTTTCAATTCTAACTTTGTCGCACTAGCAGGATTTTCCAAATTGATTTTTTCTATCTCAATTACTATTTTTTTTTTTTTCTTCTCAGTTTTTTTTCCTCCGTTTCCTTTTTTTCTTCAATTTCTTTTTATTAATTATAGTTCAGACATCTTGTTTTACAAACTGTTGTTGTTGTTTTTATCATTGAAATGTTCATTGCATTTTTTAAATAAGTTCTACAGTCTTCATTGAATCAATATTTTCCATTCTTTTTCTTCGCAATAATTTATAGAAATTCTTTCTTTACATCTGCGTGGTCATTTTAAACATTGCATATCTAAGTCACTTAACTTAGTACAGATAGGAAAACAAATTAAATCCAGATATAAACAAAATTTTGCCTATCTTAGTCGTATGGCCTCTCCAACACACAAACACCCGTGTTAATATGCACTCATGTAAAGGCCTCTGAAGTGCAATAATTAGATAGGATAGAGTACACACTATTTTTATTCACAAACTATTTATAGAAATATAATACATTTAAGATTATCGCCAGCCATTCTTTGAAAATTATCATTAATTTAATCTACCTTAACGCTCACGGTAACATCTTAATTAGATAAAACACTCCGCCTCTTACTCCAACTTTCTTCTCAACTGGTTCTGACTTCTTCGGGCAATATGTTACATCCTAGTAGCATATTTAAATTTCGTTTATGGTATGAGAAATGATGTGTTAAACGCAATTAATGGAATTATCATTTTTTATCCAGGGGCCTGATGGCCGAATGGCTAGCGCTCTGGCGTTCGCTACCATATGTATCGGGTTCAAATCCCGGCTTTGCCATGGGTGTTTGTAGTGGTTTGGAATCCACAGCTGTAGGTCCCGGACCTAATAGGATCGTAAAACGCTGCGGGGGTATTGTTACTCCGTGGCTTACCATCAAGTTACACGCGCCCTTGGGTAATGCAAAGTGAGCAACATCGCTGCAGCCCTTATGGCGAAAGATCACGGTCTATTTGTCAGCTGCATTAGAAGAAAAAAAAAAAAAAATCCTTTTTTATCCAGAGCTTTTGTTTATTAGTGATTCCCAGATTTTAGATTCCCAAGATTTAGCACTGAGATTACAAGAGAGAATCTACACCAGGGGTGGCTAACTCGAGGTCCCCAGTCCAAATTCAGCCCCCTTGAACATTTTTCAGGGCAGTGAGATTTATCACACTTTTACAAAATATATTTATTTTATAATAAAAAGTAGTGGAAACCAATGTATTAAAAAATACATTATGTGTGTATCCATATGATCTAATTTGAGAAATATAACACACAAAATTTTTAGTGCTTTTTGTTCAACTTACACCTGCGAATCATGTTTTTCGAAACGGAAATTGACCAAACAAAAAACACGCTCAAATATAACGGATGCTAACCTGCAACACCAATTATGATTGCAAATACCCAAATTGAGATCGATTTGTGAAAGTGAAAGTGTAGAGAAATAACTGTCGCGCTAGTATAATAAATATTATTTAATGATTTTAATTTTTTATTTCATTTATATTTACATAGATTTTGTATTCCATTTTTAGTGTTATATACAAAGTGCGTTTAGTATCATTATTATTTTAATATCTATGTTTACATGTAAGAATAATAGTAAACAATAATAACAACTCATTACGTTTCACTTTTTCACTCCAAAAATGTCTATAGTGGGTCTAAATCTAATATGGGGATATATAATTTTGTATGCGGCCCGCGGAGTTATGATGCATTTCAAAGTGGCCTGCAATATCATTTGGGTTGGCCACTCCGGATTTGCATCTTACAAATTCACTTATTAATTTATCAATAAAATAACATTTTTGATTAAAAATATCATTGAGCATTCCATTGAGTTTATTTATGAAAGAAAATTCTGCAATATTATTTTCATTCTATAGTGATAACATAACATTAAAATTGCGCATAATAATTCTGCCTATAACCTGCGAAAAGGCATAGAAGATTTTAGTTCGAAAATATCGCTTTGCTGATTTAACGTTGATGTCGATGTCACCTATATTTGCAACAAATATTGTCGAAGTATGTTTACGGCAAGTTTAAATCCTCTTTTGCCATCCTTTAACCAAATGAAGGGATTTCCCAAGCCTACGGAATTATCGTGCTCATCCATCGTGTAAACAGGGATCTTTGGGTTCAGTGATCTAGATAAAATCAACATGTAGATTATCAGGTCTCTCCAGAACAGTATCAAACAAACCTTTATTACAGAAAATGCATCTCTTATTCGTTTATAAATGAGAAATATTTATTTACTTTTGTACAAATTTGCATTTTGAATAAAACACAGTAAACTACTGTGTTTTATATGAAATGTAAATTGTTGTGTTGCGTACATAATTTGCATTTTTACATAATTGCATTGTTGTAAAACATACATAATTTGCAATTTTACTAATTTTTTTGTAAAGCATACATAATTTGCAATTTTACATAATTTGTTATGAAGCATACACTATTTGCACTTTTGCACTGTTACATAGTTGCCTCGTTGTAAAGCACACATAATTTGCACTTTTTATATTTCAGTACTTTTTTTTTTTAAAAACAAAATTATTAATAGTTAATTTGAAATTTATATTCATGGAAATTACTTTATTTGGCTAATTAAAATATTTGTCTTCTAATAAAAATATTTCATTAAGGAACACTTAGTCACTTTAAGAAATTCAATGAATAGAACTATTTACTACTACTATTGAATGAATACTACCTTGATTATTTAAAAAAAAACTATTACAATTAAATGTCTCATACAAGTATTCGTTTTACCCTTTTTTATCGTTAGATGCTAAACATTTTTCCTATGTTTCATAAAATAAATTAAAATATCCTTTCTAGAATGAGACCAGTGACAATATATATTATTAAATCTATTTTTTCTAAGTGTAGTCTAAAAATTATCATTTGATGTAAATTTCAGAATTCGGATAGTTTTATGTATAAATATATTTACGAAACAAATCAAACAGAAGAAATATAACAAAAATAATAAAAGAGGAATAATAATAGCCGCTTAAAACTAATTTGCCAAAATCAGCAATATAAATATAAAAAATATGAAATATAGAAATAAATCATTTTTATATGAGATATAAACAAGTTATTTCAGTTCCATGAAAATGTTTTTTTTTTCTTCTTTTTTTCTTCTAATGCGGCTGGCAAATAGACCGTGATCTTTCGCCATAAGGGCTGCACCGATGTTACTCACTTTGCACTACACAGGAGGCGCGTGTAACTTGGTGGTAAGCCACGGACGCGGGTAACAATGCCCCCGCAGCGCTCTACGATCCTGTTAGGATCGGGACCTACTGCTTAAAGTGGATTCCGAACCACTACAACACCCATGGGCAAAGCCGGGATTTGAACCCGATACCTGTGGTACCGAACGCCAGAGCGCTAGCCATTCGGCCATCAGAATGAAAATGTCAAAAAGAAAATTTTCTATAGTATTTGTCAACTTCACTGTTTGTCATTTTCTATAGTAGTATATCATTTCAGACAGGTTACACTCCGAAATAAAATAATCCAGTATTTTTTCACACTGTTTTTTGTGATTTAAATGTTTTAAAAAGCAAAATTTAATTTATCTTACGTGATACTGTGATACTAACGTTTTCCACTGTGTTTGAAATATTAACCTTAATCTTGTGAACTTTTTGTATTTTATTCTAACAAAAAAAATAATATTTATGTTTAAATCAGAAACTATTATTTGCAAAAATATGAAATTAAATAGTCGATTGACTTTCAAATAAATTATGTATTTTTTTTTTTTTTTCCGTTAATTTTTCTAGCAGTTTAAACTTATGTTTTAAAGGTTATGTACAATGAGTTGAGATTCATCTTTAATTTAAAATATTCATATTTCCAAATAGAATAAGCAAATCTATGCTAAACAAGTAATATAAAAAAAGTCAATTCCTACTTTTTTTCACTCTATTGCAGAAAGTTCTTTATAAATAATTTTCATTCATTTTTTAAGTTTATCTGGCGCCATCTATTGGTAGATATATGCAAATTAAATCTAAAAAAAAACTAAAATTGAAATTTAATTACTGAATTAATATTTGAAAAAAACTGTATTAACATTAAGTGTCATCCACTGCAAGTTCAAAAAAAAAATGTATTTGAACTTGAGTGGACGAATAAAAAAGTATTTTATTAACGATTGAAAATTTGAAAAAAATATATAGGGAGAGTGTGAGCTAATAGAAGGAATTGAAAAATGGAAATACTTTGTCATAAAATAATAATAATAATTAATAAATTAATGAAAAATTTTAAAATTTAAAATAATTTTTATTTCGTATTTAATGAACTTCTTTAAGTGTATAAAATTTTCTCAGAAAATCTAATTTATATATTTGGTAAATGGTGGTTAATGGTGGTTTGGTAAATGGTTTTTAATGGTGATATTTAAAGATTACTACGACAGTTTCAAATTATAATAAATGCACCCTCTTACACTTAATTTAATTATAAACGAGCCTCATTTCTTTAGCGTTTCTGTGAAAACGCGTCTAAAATTACAAATAATGTAATAATTTCAAAACACAAATTAATCTAAAATTGAAACTAATTCACATTATCACCATTAAAATAAAATCATCATAAAAACACAGAATGTAAAATAAAGTACTTAATTAATTAATCAATCCATTGAGTCTATTCATTCAAAATTACAAATTTTAAGAATCTAAGAAACAAAAGATCACAAAACTCGTTTACACCTTCTCGTGTTAATGTGATATCAAAAGCAGCTAGTATCGGGAGAGTTCAATTTCGAATCCTTTGATGGCATTCCTTGCAGTTGTTGCTTTCAAGATAGAGAGATTCTATGACGAACATATGCATTTTTCGAGTTTTCTGTAAGAAACCAAGCTGACTCATGGTCAATTGGTTAGCTCACTGTCCTTTGGTGCTTCAGATTCAAATCCTGGTGATAGCATGGATGCTTGTGGTTCAGAACCCCCGTTTAACAACTCAGGTGTCGGTATAACTAGTAGTAGGTGTCGGTAGGTGACTGTAGAGCGACAGCCCTCACCCAAACACAAAGGCAAATACGGAAAAATTACTCCCAAATTTTTTCGGAAGGTAATGCGCTCCACCCTTTGTCCATCGGTGGCCTGTCCATTGCCTACATAAGAGGAACATGGGAGCGATAGAGTTTAACAAAAACGCTTTTCGGTGGACGAAATGAAAGTTTAAAATATCTGACTGAAAAATATTACAATCATCGGAAATAGTGTATTATAATTTTAATTTTGCATATAGTTCTCATTTGGTAAAATTATAAGCAAATTTTAAAGAACAACCTAAACGATGTCGAATAGTATAACATTTTAAGCTATTAGACAGAATAATGCCCTTTAATGAATTTATGTGTTGCACTTTCTAGCAATAAATTCGCCAATGAACATTGAAAATAAAATGAATACCAACGCATAACATTTATTATTCAAATATCAATATGCTGATGTATTAAAGAAAAAAAAAATGTATTGTCATTCTAATAAAAGGATCATCAATTAAAGGAGCGCAATAAACTCATCCGGTTTCACTGTCACCACCACTCCGAAACAGCTCACCTTGGGATCAATACATATTTCCTCCCGAACGACGTCCATATGGCCCTACCTCGTCCACATCAGAAGCAAAGAAGTCTTATAAATATCAGCCACGTGATAGCGTCCACATCCTTTCCTGATGGGATTATGATCTGCGGCTGATAAAGGGAAGCATTCGAGTGGGTTAGAGCCATCGAGTTTGTCTTTTTATCTTCTCACAATGAAGTGAGCCGTAATGCGATTGCTCTCCAGCTAGGAGGGGGCAGAAGAAGATTGTTATGTCGCGAATGATGTTTTTATGGGGCTGCTCTTATAACAAGGTAACGTGATTTATTGTAACCGCTGTGGGAGTTCGTCGGAATTGACCTTTGAATTTTGAGAACACCTAATGCTTTTTTATAGGTGCAAGAAAAGTTTCACTCAGTTACTTGAGTTATTTAATTTTTTTTCTTTTAATTTGTTAGATAAGTTAAAAATTGCCTGCAAATTTTTTTCAAAGTGAAATTTATTGACTATTTCCATGTATGTTTTCACTCTTAAAAGTAAAGGTAAAAAACTTTTAAAATTATGTATAAAACATAATATTTATAAATATTTATATTTTTTTTTAAATTGCCATTGAACATTTTTGTAAGACTCATAATCCAGTGGCTATATGCATAACTAAAGTTTAAAAGGGCCCAGTACAGGAATTTGCAAGTGTCATCCATTACAGTCACTGCTTTAAAAATAAGTAGACAAGGTGGAGAATTTGGCAACGTTTGATTTTACAAAATCTTCTCACATTGATAGATTCAGATCGATAAATGTCTGATGGAAGATAACTGGGTTTACTGACCCCAAATGTGATGTAATCATTCTTAAAAATTATTTCCTGATCGCCGTCAGTGGGTTGATTGTAACTTACATCAGTGGAACATGATAGGCCCACCTATATAAAGCCTACCCCAAAAATGACAAGATTTTATTCCAAATGATATATGGTTGATCACGAATTATAATTAATCGTTTATGAAAGTGAATTGGCACTTAAAAATCTTTTCTCAAGCATCAAACAACAGAAGTATTTAAATAAATATCAAAAAATTTATTTATCTTAAGAATAATTAAATTTATATCATTTAAAATGTATATCAATTAAATATTTACAAATATTCATAATTTTGCAAGTTGTTTTTAACTAATCTATTTAACATAATTTAAGTTGGTCAATAAACATAAATATGAAAATAAAAATGAAAAAAGGATCCATACACTCAGTAAATTGATAATTAATATTTTTAATTAACTATTTTTAAACCTAATAACAATAGTGTTTAAAAAGTGTTTAATTGTTGCGTAAATATTCTATAATTTAAAATTGATTACATTTTCTATAAATTCCTGTTGATTAAATATTGTATAAATTGTCTTTAATACATGTGAGACTTTTTTTTATGCTGTCCTTATCTATTGCATAAATTTTTAATGTATTGCAAAGCTACTTATGAAGTTTCAATATGTTTCTTTTATGCGATTTCATTTATAAGGTCACTATTCCTCTCATAAAACTGGTTTAATCTTCGAATTTAGATTACATATGAAAGAAAGGCATATTTGGTATTTGTTTGTTATAACTGAAGCCTACAGTTTTCTGGTCTTAGAATTTTAAACTCATTAAATTAAAAGGAAATACTCATGTCAACTAAATACGATAATAATGAATTAATATCAAAGCTGTAACAAATGGTATCTTTTAAAGTTTCCTCTTCAGATGTGCACTTTCAACATAGTTTATCAAAATAAAAATGCATTTTTTCCTCTTTTTATAAAAAAATTTAAAATTAATCATATTTCACAAAAAAGAATAACTTTACATCATCTATTTTTTCACTAAATCCAAGTTTTTAAGATGCTTATGTAACAATCAGCTATGTTGACAATGCCAGCTATGTATAACAATGGTTCAGTTATTTTAAAGAAAAGAAAATGAAAAAAGTAATGCACACATTATTAACAAATGCAATACTAATTAACAAATTTCTTCTATACTTCGTTGGCAACAAATTCCAAGCATCACCAAGTAAATGGGCTCAGCTATGATAAACAAATACTGATTTTTAAAGTATTAGAAGTCAATTTTAAGCTGAAAATTATTCTTACGTACATAATATTTTTTAGAGTAGTAAAAATTTTTAAAATAAATTTATTTCTAATCTGTGGCTTCTGATAATCAATTCAGTCGAAATATGAATTTTTTTCTTTAAAGTAATCACGACAAGATTATTAGGAAAAAAAATATTGAAAAATGAACGGAAATTTAAAACAAAGGGATTCTAAAAAAAAATTTTCTTTATTAAGGCAAGAGTTTTAAAATTTTATGAAACCAAATGTTTGGTCAATTTCATCTTTCTTATAATAGTCTGATATAATTAAAAATTAAATAATAAAACAACAACCCAGGAAAAATTAAATAACCAATTTTTTAAAAATCTTTATTCATAATTTAAGTTTAACTACATGATTATGAAAGCTTAAATAGTTTTTAAATTCTTTCATAAACTTTTTTCTTACCTTTTTGCATCAAAAATTACTTCATATTTATCTTTTTTTTTCAAATACTGAAAAATATCTAGTACATCTAATATACATTTTTTATTAATTAAAACTGTTCCTCATCATTTCAAATTCCTTATTAATTTGGGTAATATATTAGTGAAACATTTTATTAATACGCAAGTAAATCATCATTTTTTAAGAGGCATTATGGAATTTTAATCAATATAAAATAATTGTTTTGTTTTCAGTTAAATTAAATTGGGCTTTTTATTGAAGATAAATTTGGATTATAACAAATGCCACTAGGACGACAGATATGTAGTATATTCAGCATTAACTAAACTGCAATATTGAAGGTATGCTATATACTTTTAACATAAGTACCCGGGGTGGTATTTGGGAATTTCACCATCTATTGTACTTTTCTCAAACCGAACGATCGACTTCTGAACCTACACAATTTTCACGCTATTTCCAGACTTAGACAAGGAAGCCTTTGAATTAAATTGTCTTGCGTTTCGTATCTTCACAACTAATTCTGAAATCCAAAAGTCAATTTTTTTTACATAATTTGGTCTTGTGTTTTACTCCTGAATGAGTGCCACCAACATTCCTTTGACGATGAGGGTAACACATTGATTTCTGAATGGATTTTCAGAGAAAAAGACCTGAATGGCAGAGTGGCAGCGCTCTGGCGCTCGGTACCCCAGCGATGCCATGTATGTTTGTAGTGGTTCGGAATCCACTTTAATCCTTAGCTCCTATCTAACATGATCGTAGAGCGTTGCAGAGGTAGTGTTACTCCGCGTCCGTAGATTATCTTCAAGCTATACGCACCTTCTGGGAAGTGTTAAGTGAGTAACATTGGTGTAGCGCTTGCCTTTAGGCATCCAAGAAAATTGTCTAAATGTTTGTCAGCTGCATTAGAACAAAAAAAAAAAATTTCAGAGATAACTGCCTACCAGATAGGATAAAACACAGAAAAATCCTTCCAGAGAAATTGTTGTTGACGCGAATATTTTTTCATGTTATCATTCCCAGCTAATATCTTCGTTTCTGAAAGCAATGTCTGCAACGCTTACTGCCTATAGATTCAAACCTAAATCTTCCTGCACGCTAGCTGCTCATGTTAAGACTGGGACACAAATTGTACTGAACGATCTATTAGTAAGCTACTTAAACACTCTAAACAATGTATATTTCTACAATAAATATTATTTAAAAAATGAATTATTATATATAAGTAGAATCAATAATTGTTTGGTTGCATAATTTAACAAATTCCTTAAAATCTATTAATGTAATATATAATTTAAACAGTCAACACATACTAATTCAATCGGCCATTTCTGTAGTTATTGAATTATGTATAGCTTCGTACACTATTAATTAATATGCTTCGTTACACATATCCAGTGCAATCATAACAACTTGTGGGTAAAGGAGCGGATAGAACTGGAACTCTGAATGTTAGAATGTGTTATTTTCATTAAGTTAAATCCAATATCGGATTTAATTGATATATAGCAAATCTCTGAACAATGCCAATGCATAACCTATTATATCATCTACTGAATCAACATTTGTAAAGACATTAGTTTAGACCAGGGGTGGTCAACCTGCGTCCCGCCTTGAATATTTGAGTGAGTTTATCATACTTTTACAAAATTTATTTATTTTATAATGGCGAAAGTAATAAAAACCAATGTATTAAAAAATACATTATGTGTGCATCCTATATTCAAAAATTGACTGCCGAAATGATGAGAAAAAATTAACTTTGATTTTTAAAATAATATTCTTGCCAATATATGAGAGTTAGTGCCTGTTTTATTAATGAGTTTACAGTTATAAATTCGCCAGAATAATTAAATTATTTTCTGCATCTTTGGAACATCTAATATAACAGGTTATATGATTCACTTTTAATTGACCTTAGTGACCATCCCTAGATACGCATAGTTGATTGTTGATAGCAGAGCAAACCATACTCTTACTTCAAGTTATTAGCGATTTTAATTCAACTTACACCTTTTTTTTTTGTCTAAAATGAAATTGATCAATCATAAAATATGCTCAAACATAACGGACGCAACACCAATTATAATGTGCAACTACCTAAATTGAGATCGATTTCTAAAAGCTAAGTGAAAGAGTGGAGAAACAAATATAGCACAAGTAAAATAAATAGTTTTTAATGATTTCGTTTTTTTTTTTATTTTGTTTATATTTATATATTTCATTTTTATTGTTATATATTTCTTTACAATGCGCGTTTAGTATCATTATTATTGTATTATATTTGTTTACATGTAAGTATGATAATAAACACAAAAATAATAACTCATTATGTTTCAATTTTTCCCACCAAAAAATGTCTATAGTGGGTCTAAATCTAATATGAGGATATATAATTTTATATGCGGTCCACGGAGTTATGATGAATTTCCAAAGTGGCCCTCAAGACCATTTGGGTTGGCCACCCCTGATTTAGACTCTTGAAAGATACTGAGATGCATTTACTAGTAAATGTTTTTTTTTTTTTTTTTTTAAAAATATTTTATAAATTCTTAAGGTAATTTTGTTCGGATAATGTTGCGCAAATGAAAGATGTAAATGAATGTTTATACCTCATAGATTTCCTTAATATATTTTATGCATTAAATTAAATGCCTTCCAAATGTGATCCATTCAAGAGAAAATAATTATAGAAAAAAATGTAGGCAAAAATGGCTGTATCGGTGACAAGCCCTGCGTGGTAATTGGCAAGGTTGGACGATACTTCCTTCAAGAATTTGAGAGAAAACTTTCTCACGTAGATCTCATGACAGCAATTAGTTAGGTACGTGCTTTGACCCAAAACTATGGCGACAGGACGTGATTATTTTAATCTTACCTCGAGATATAAAAGAATGCGTGCCTGAATCAGGTTTTTTTGTTTTGGTTGGGTGAGCTGTATGAGTGGGTTAACCAGATTTCTACCGACTAACTGGGAACTCCAGTGAAGAGAAGAAAGACCCAGTTATTACACCAACTCAATTTACACTGAAGGCTTTGTTTTCTGTCCACAACACAACAACCAACCTGTTGGTAATGGTGTCATAATTTCTGCGAAAAGAATGACGTCGAGAAAAATAAATGCAATTTTCGCGAGACATAGGAAAGTTTGTTCAAGAAATAGTATTCAAATAACCTGGGGTATACGGCATGAGATTTTTTAGTAAGCGGTGAGAACATACCTGTGATTGATTTTAGCTATCATGTCTGAGATTTATCATCATGTTTGATTATTGCCGTCTGAAGTTTAGTTTTTATAAAATTTCAAACGAACAACATATTTATTTAAAAAATGTTCTTTACTTTAAAAAAAAAAAAAAAATGCATGCAGAAACAAATCAAATGAGTTGGGATAATTATAAGTTTTTTTACAATGTTCAATCTTTGTAAAGTTATTATTTTGTGATCGTGTTTAACTGAACTATCTAAAAAGGGAAATTAAATGTGATAAGTAACGTCACTATTACTTTAACTATGACTATAAATTGTAACTATTCGAAAAATGGAAGATTGATAAGTGATGTATAACAGACTGGTTATGATGTTCAGCTTACAACTTTTTATCTTAACGAATGTCATGATTTATTTAAGATAATACATACATATTTTTAAAAAAACAAACCTGACTGATTTAGTATTATGTGAACGAAAAATGTCGCATAAAAATGAAGCAAAAATTTTAATTTATATAGTAATGTTTCTTTATTATGCGATATTTTGTTTGTTGTATACAAGAAGGAAGAAAAAAAGCCATGGAAGAGAAAAATGCGTTTTTTCCCTCTAGAAACATTGGTGTTTTGTCCAGTAAAAGAACTGATTTAAAAGTATTTTCCTTTTTCCTTATGTATTATATTAAATATTCAGATTACAGCACTTCTGTATTGAACTGAAATGAACTCCAAAATGTATCAATACTTTTATAGCATGTGTAATATTTGAAAAACTTTTATTGAAGTTTGAATATTGTCGGAATGAATGCAAGGTTTATAAAGGGATGAAACATAGAAGTTTCAGAACTATGTTGTTCATAAATTATACGTAAGGAATTAAATTAATTTTAAGGAATTAAATCTAGGGTGGTTTTTTTCATATATTTTAAGTGATTTTGTTTTTGTCTCGCCATTAAAAAGTTTTTTTGTCTACAAATATTCTCTGAAGAGGAATATTGTTATTTTAAAAATGGGGGAAAACTTTGTCAATTTTTTATTATCACACAAAAATCATTTCGAGGTAGTTATTAACTCTAAATTCAAATTCTTTGCTACTATTTTCAGTAAAGAAAATCGTTGAAATGAGGCTACGTTGACTTATTTGAAAAGCTATAAACTTTTCAAAAGATTTCGTTTCTTTCATGTTTTCTTTTAAGATTTCCCACATTTTCGTTTTATTTTTATACAGTTGAATGTATAAATATATATTTACCTTATATGAAATATTTATCTATTTTGTGCCTGTATGTTTATGCATTTTAGTTAGCGTACAATGGTGCAAGGATTTGTTTCTTCTTGGTGGTGGACTGAGCGTTGTATTTCTGTTTGATAAAATGAATTGTTTCAATCCAACTTATTAGAAAATATGAAATTATATAGCATCAATAGATAGAATTCTTCACATATTAAGTAGCTATTTACTAGTCAGTAAATTTCATGAGAAAATATTTATATTCGAAAATATTGATTTAACTGAAAGAAATTGAGAAAAATATATTATTCGCCACACAGGAGTTATATTAGTGTTTTTATATATTTATAGTAAATAATTTCACTAAAATACTTCAGCAAGAAAAAAAATTCTAATTGTAAACAACCAATTCTTGCCTTATTACTATTCTAACCTTTGCTGTCATATTAAGTAGCTATCAAAAAGTAATTTAATCTGAAATTCTTGTTGAGGTACAAATACAATCCTTAGTTAATACCGATAGTGTTCGATGTTGACGGCTGAGCGGTTGTTTTGAAACCTCAAGATTAATTTCCAAACGTTCTACTATATTTAAGGGAGAGGTCTAGCCTGAAGCGAATAATCACAATATTGATCCAATGAACGCTTCAGATAAACCTTCAGTAGAGAGGGGGAGTTAGTTTCTAAAATCCTAAGTATACGTGAAAATGTTATCGACAGATACTTGCAGAATACTGCCGAGAAGATTTATTTCACCAACTAATTTCAATTGATCATGATCGTACACTCTAAGACTGACATTACATTAAATCTAATATCATTTGACATCAATTGATAAACAGAAATGCACGGAACACTCAGCATATTTGTCTTTAGTAAAATGTATGCGACTTTATTAAAATTCATGTTATCAAAATTACAATATGTCATAATTGAATTAAATTATATCCGTATTTCAATTACAGTAATTAATATCTTAATTTATAGTAACCACTTTTAGTAATCCAGACTAATAGATCACGAAACTCTCTAACATGGAAGGAGATGAAGATCCAATTCCCTCAGGTAGCATACGTTGCAGTCAATGCCTTGTTAAATGAGCAAGCTCTGGACATTATAATAGTGACTCGCATTTGCAAAATATTTTTCACTCAGATATTCCCATTTACATCTGAAAATATTTTAAGAGGTCTCATCTATATTTTATTAGATAGGTTGGCTGAAATATTTTGTGACATTGAATCTGCTACAAAAAAAGGCGTAATAAACGGATAGCGTAGGATCGAATACCAAACAAAAAAATTTTCTATCATGTGATATTTAAATTTATAAAACTGAATTTTATTCAGAAATAAAAAGAAAAGGAAAAAAAATTAATAGCCCACAAATAAATATTTTAAATCAATTCTGAAAAAAAAAATCAAATTTTAAATGAATTCCCCATTTCCTATTTTTCATCTGAAATTAAAATTTACAAATCAAATTAAATCATAAATTAAAAGAAAACCATTCTGCTGGTTCATTAGGTAAAAAATATTTAAAAAGGAATTCAATAAAAATTGTTGAAAATTTTAAAAAATGAATTCAATAAAAAATATTGAAAATTTTAAAATAAATTCAATAAAATTATAGAAAATTTTAAAATGAATTTTACAAAAAAAATTCAAAATTTTAAAAATGAATTCAACAATTATAATGAAAATTTTAACATGAATTCAGCATCATTCAATCTATAGATTCATATATATCATTCATATATAGAATCTATGAATCTATAGATTCATAGATTCATATATTTTCAGTCAATTCAATTCATAGATTGAATTATATATTAAATCAAAATGAAATTCACCATCTTATTTGTACTGATAATAATAGATATAATTAATTTTATAAATTATTGCATACATTCATATGTTAACTGATAATTAGAGGTTAATTAAAAGTGTGATACAAGTAAATACTTCAAATGAATTCCTCAAATTGAAACATTCAGAAAAAGAAAATTAAAACAAATATAACCAGATAAATCATAACAAATTAAAGATTTCATGATTAAAAAATACATGTAAGTGTTTCACTAATATAATAAAACGCAAATTCTCATTTACATATTATGAAATATACTTTTTTAAGTTTCAGTTATCAGTTTATTAATATTTTACTGTAAGTAACGTTAGTAAAATTAAAAATAACAGATAAAAATTGTAAATATTTTTTGTTGCTAGAGATTTTTCATAAAAAATTTAATTGTCAGATAAATTCAATAGAAAATTATAAAATTGGATTTATTTTTATTGTAAAAATATCAACTACTTAATTTTTTTTATGTCATATGCAGATTATCAGAGTCATCATTTAATATCGTCATTTGTAAGCAATGACTTACAAACGCCGTCAGCTATTTTAAACGTGTGTCCTCTTACACTTGAACGTGTATACACTTGAACACTTGAACTTGTGTGCCCACTGGGCTACGATTGAACTGCATACTATTTTGAAATCCTTTCTTCAATTTTTTGGCCAAAAATGTCTTTTGTATTTAAAATTAAAATTATTTTTTCCTTAATCCTCCAGGATAGCATTAGTAACCATTAGAGTAGGGGATAGTTCTTTTTGGTTTAATGATGTCAGTTCTTCTGTAAGTATAATCTCGCTTTTCCTTTTAAAATTATCAGAAGAAACGTTTAGCTGCCATATAATGCCTTGAGTTTTCAAATGTCCTCACAACGCATACTTTTAACACATTATACATAAAAATAACTTATCTTTATACATACACATAACTTATCTTAAGAGTTAAGTACTTTTTTGAGCAATTCTGTGATATCTCACTGGATTGTCGAATCTATCTCTCCAACTGTAATCTCAATTTAAATCTGCTCTAATCTCTTGGTTTCTGGGTCTGTCTATGTATACGAAAACCAATCCCATCAAAAGTACTGTATGAAATCTGTTTTGCAAGAGTTATTAGTTGACCTTGATCTCTTCCAGTTCCTATTACTTGTTTTCTCTACACGAAATGTCTTCCTGGTTGATCCAGCGTTTCCAAAAATATGTCCTTGCTGTTCCCCTGAATGTTCCTTTCCGGTCCTATCGTCTGTTTTTTATAATCCTCGCCGGAATGCGCAGTTCCGCCAACATGATACTGATCAGTACAACATTCTAATCTATATACACACTGAAGTGACAAAAGTCATGGGATAGCAATATGCAAATTTTCAGATGGCAGTAGCATCGCGTAGAACAGGTATAAATGCGCAGTGCTTTCGCAGAGCTTTCATTTCTGTTCAAGTTATTCATGCGAAGAGGTTTTGACGTGATGATGACCGCACGACGGGAATTAACAGACTTTGAACGCGGAATGTTAGTTGGAGCTAGACGCATGGGTCATGCCATTTGGAAATAGTTAGGGAATTCAACATTCCCAGATCCACTGTGTCAAGAGTGTGCCGAGAGTATGAAATTTCAGGCATAACTTCCCACCATGGACAGCGCAGTGGTCGACCGCCTTCACTTAACGACCGAGACCGGCAACGTCTGCAAAGAGACGTAAATTCTAACAGACAAGCAACACTGCGTCAAATAACCCAGAAATCAATGTGGGACGTACAAGAGACTTGCCTGTTAGAACTGTGCGGAGAAATTTGGCTTTCTTGGGCTATTCCAGCAGAAGACCGACTCGAGTGCCTTTACTGACAGAACGACATCGCTTGCAGCGACTCTCGTGGGCATGTGAGCATATCGGTTGGTCCCTAGATGAATGGAAAACCGTGGCCTGGTCCGATGAGTCACGATTTCAGTTGGTAAGAGCTGATGGTAGGGTTCGAGTGTGGCGCAGACCCCAAGAAGCCATGGACCCAAACTGTCAGCAAGGCACTGTTCAAGCTGGTGGTGGCTCTGTAATGGTGTGGGCTGCTTTTTTTCATGGAATGGACTTGGTCCTCTGGTGCGACTGGACCGAACATTGACTGGAAATGCTTCTGTTCAGCTACTTGAAGATCACTTGCAGCCATTCATGGACCTCATGGACCCAAACAACGATGGGATTTTTATGGATGACAATGCGCCATGTCACCGGGCCACAACTGTTCGCGATTGGTTTGAAGAACATTCTGCACAATTCCAACGAATGATCTGGCCACCTAGATCGCCCGACATGAATCCCATCGAGCATTTATGGGACATCATCGAGAGGTCTGTTCGTGCCCAAAATCCTGCACCATCAACGCTTTCACAATTATGGACGTCTATCTAGACAGCATGGCTCAATATTCCTGCAGAAGACTTCCAACGACTTGTTGAGTCCAGGCCACGTCGAGTTGCTGCACTTCGCCGGGCGAAAGGAGGGCCGACACGATATTAAGAGGTATCCCATGACTTTTGTCACTTCAGTGTATAAAGTATTAAGAAATATTATTTAATTTCATTTAATACTAAAATTTTGATACATTTAAAACAATTAATTGAGCAATGAATAGCCGTAAAAATTCTCATTTACATATTATGAAATATACTTTAAGTATCTGGTTTTCAGTTCATTAATGTTTTACTGTAAGTTATGTTAGTTAAATTAAAAATAACTGATAAAAATTGTAAATGTTTTTTCTTACTGAAGAATTTTTCAGAAAATTTAGTTATTAGATAAATCCCAATATAAAATTATAATATTGAATGCATTTTTATCGTAAAATATTCCTTCATTGATAAATTGATTAAATATCTTCCTGATTGATCCAGCGTTTTCAAGAAAATATCCTTGCTGTTTATTTTACTGATTCATTAGGTAAATATTTAAAATAAATTCAATAAAATTATTGAACATTTTAAAATGAATTCAACAATTATAATGAAAATTTTAACATGAATTCAATATTTCCTCTTCTTCATAAGAATTAAAATCTATAGGTTGAATTGTATATTCAAAAATTCACCATTTTACTTGTTCTGATAATAATAGATGTAATTAATTTTATAAATTGTTGCATACATTCATATGTTAACTGTTAATTAGAGGTTAATTAAAAGTGTGATACTAGTAAATACTTTGAATGAATTCTCAAATTGAAACATTCAGAAAAAGAAAATTAAAGAAATACAACCTGATAAATCATAACAAATTAAAGATTTCATGATTAAAAAATACATGTAAGTGTTTCACTACTATAATAAAAACGCAAATTCTCATTTATATGTTATGAAATATACTTTTAAGTTTCCAGTTATCAGTTTATTAATATTTTACTGTAAGTAACGTTAGTAAAATTAAAAATAACCGATAAAAATTGTAAATATTTTCCAAAATGTCCTTGATGTTTCCTAAGAAATATTCATCTTTTCTGGTCCTTAGAAATGTTCACCTTTTTCCGTCTGCTATATATACTGACACATGATACTGATCTGTACAAACATTCTAATCAATATATATAAAGAATTAATACATATTATTTAATTGTATTTAATCTGAAAGTTTTGATACATTTTAAACAATTAATCGAGCAACGAATAACCTTTAAAATGGAAACGTCTTCAAATAAAATGATATTTTTAAAAGATAGTTCATGAATAAATTTAATCCCTCAATAAGTTTGTATTCCTTAATGATATGTATTTAGGCTAATGAAGTGAAACTTGGCTAAAGTGTCGACAGATCTGAAAGAAATAATTTTGAAGTCATGAAGGGTAGATATAAAAATAACGTTCTACCCCAATTAGAATAACAAATGAGAATTTTAGCACCTAGTGGAGATTAATGGGGAAAAATGAGCGAAACTCGCTGCTAGGACGATTAGCGACACTAAACTGTGTGCTTAAACATTGAAAATGGGGGCCATTAGGTGGCTATCTATCGAAAAAAGGGACGATAATTTTCTCGGTAAATGGAATGTGATGTTCGCGCGACGTTCTATTTAACTGCTAATCAACTTGAACTCACTGTTTTTCAATTAGGATTTGTAATTCGTTTAAGTAAATATTCTTTTCCTCTAGCGAATTAAAAGAGAGTTTGATAAGTAAGGAAAATTTATTATAAATGATCTAATAGTAAAATATTTATCATATTTTTTCGATAAAAAATAAATGCACGATTGATTTTAAATCAATTATATTATTAAAAATTTCGGTTTAATTTAAGAAAGTTTTTTAAACTTATTATTAATAATCGTGTAGTTAATAGTTATGTACAATTTTCTTGTTGAAACATAAATTATCATTAATTTTAAAATATGTATTAAAAGTAGTGGTAGATTTATATTGAGTTACATATATAAATATATTTAGAAAGTAATATCTGATTATTTTTTCAAAAGATAAACAAATGTTTAATTATACATTATTCATTTTGTGTATTTTCCTTAGTTTTTTTTCATGAAGGAAGCGTTATTTAAGCAAAAGTGTACATGGAAAGTTGAATGCAAAAATAATACATTTTCAAATGGTTGTTGTATTGATCTGAGATCATTCACTAATGGAAAGACAGATTTAACGTAACCCACAGTACTGTACAAGTAATCACTCACAATTTGAAATTAGTAATTTAAGAGTTGCAAAATTGGGAGGGGGTGGGAATTTTCTCCCATCACAATGGAAAAAAATAGCTCACACATTTGTCTTACTAATTTATGATACAAAAACGAAAATTTTGAATTCAGTAATGCTTGCTGAGTTTTTGAACCAATTATACTTTGTTTTGCAAAACCTATTCTCTATCATCAAAGCACTCCACTTTTTTCAATAACACATAACATTGAATGATAAGTTGAGAAACCTCTAAAAAATCATTTAATTTTATTAATTAAAAATATTTTGAAACGACAATGTTCATCTAAATAAATCTATAAGAGTTATTAGAATTAAGTACCTAATTATTTCCTACTTCGCTTCAAGTAATCTTATTTAAAAATAATATTCATCAGTTTTATAATTATAGAAATCATTTAGGGTTATAAATTTGTTATATATATATATATAATATGGAACTGATGTAAGATAATTCGTGCGCTGATTCAAATGTCGAATATGTGACTTAAAGGGTTCTGAGAAAATTACAAAATAAAATGTATTAAAATATATTGAAAAGATATCTGCACACTTAATCTGATAAAGTTCTTATAAGAAAGAATTTTTT